>JARJLU010012421.1:0-114854 GCA_030272975.1 Sparidentex hasta | reverse complement strand
CACACACACACACACACGCACACACACACACACACACACACGTAAAGATCTATTAGTCGTCTTCTGCTTCTCACATCTCCTGAGATCGAGGCCATATTATTATCATTCGATAAGCTGCGGTTGCGTTTGAAACCAACACAGTCGACTAAAACTGAACCTCGTACATTAATGATCCAGCGTTTGTAAAGATGGAGAGATTTGTGACTTCAGACGTCGGAGGTGAAGCAGAGTTAGTGATAGTTCACTGGGTCGGTGTCAGACGGGCCTCGACCCAAAGACTCGACTCAACACTGACAGTCCTGTGAAAGCTGTTTCCTCAGCACAGATCTGCAGGTTTTC
Organism: Sparidentex hasta; assembly: GCA_030272975.1. Taxonomy (NCBI): domain Eukaryota; kingdom Metazoa; phylum Chordata; class Actinopteri; order Spariformes; family Sparidae; genus Sparidentex; species Sparidentex hasta. Next base: position 114,515 of record JARJLU010012421.1, on the reverse strand, counting down.
TTCATGTTCACGTCTGCAGAGGTTGCTGGTTGAATCCCAGTTCAGACAGAGTTGTCGGGGATGTTGCAGCTGGTCTCAGGTCAGTTGATAAAGCTCTCATTCTTCATCCCGACACTCACCTGTTGTCTCTCCTCTCACTCCTCATGCAGTTTGTTTTTCTCTCGCCTGTCTCGATCTTTTAACTCCCCCACAGTTTCACATCGCTGCTCCTCCTCCTCCTCCTCCTCCTCTTCCTTCTCGTCCTCCTCTTCCTCCTCTTCCTCCTCTTCCTTCTCCTTCTCCTCCTCCTCCTCCTCCTCCCTCCTTCCATCTCTCTCCTGCAGCTGTTTCTCTCTGCAGTGCAGATTTATCAGCCCACACCCAAAATCTCTCCTCTTCATCCTCCGTCCATCCCTCCATCGCTCCTGCTTCTCCTCTGACAACCTGAGATTGACGCTGGCTTTCTGTTGCCTTTTGTTGCCATCACAGATGAGAAAGAAAAGCAGCAGATCTTCACGTTAAAGAAGCCGGAGACGACGAGTGTTTGGTGGAAAAATGATTAAAAGTCTTAATCGATTATTAAAATATACAGAGACCACATTTCTTCTGAGCAACTCATCGACTGATGAGCTAATCGCTGCTGCTGCTGCCACAGTTTATTTGTAGCACCGCAGCTGTGTGTGTGTGTGTGTGTGTGTGTGTGTGTGTGTGTGTGTGTGTGTGTTGTGTAACTTGTTATCTCTTGTATCAGGTTATCTTGTTAATCACTAAATGAGGACAGGCTCCAGTGATCACAACACACACACACACACACACACACACACACACACACAGGCCTGATACATTAAACATATAAAGCAAACACCACGTTTGCTTCTGTGTGTGTGTGTGTGTGTGCGTGTATGTGTGTGTGTGTGTGTGTGTGTGTGTGTGTGTGGGAGCCCCTTGCCTCTTGTTTCAGCTCAGAAAAGGTGACATCTGATGTAGAGCGTGATTACCTAGGAGCGGAGGTGGTGGTGTTTGGGTATTTGATAAGCATGCACACACACACACACACACACACACACACGCACGCATGTGCATGTGCACACACACGTACAAAGACTGCTTCTGCACACAGTAATGAGGGGAGCATTAGCTGGCATGGAGGAGAAGGCAGGCCCATTGTAATTATAGAAGGCGCCTTAGGGTGGGAGATGGATGACTCTCAGTCACACACACACACACACACACACACACACACACACACACACACACACATGGGATATATAGAGAGAGAGAGAACAATGTACATTGTAGAGAGGAAGGTCTGTCGCTCTGCTTCTCTTGAGTCCAGCTGGAGTTTCCTTCTTTGTTTCTCTCAGTATCGTCTTCCTCCATCCTCTCTTCTGCGTGTGTGTGTGTGTGTGTGTGTGTGTGTGTGTGTGTGTGTGTGTGTGTTTGAGACGATCACCTTTAACTCTTACAGATGTTCAGTTCAGCCTGGTCAGGTGTCACCATCTCCTCTCTTATTTATCGTCTCTAATCTCCGACGTTCCAGCTGCCGCGGAGAATAAAACGATGGAAAACAAAATGAATCCGTCTCAGTGCTTCTGAAGGATCTGATGCCACTTTAAAGTCGAGCGTCTGATTTGCACGCAAACACGTTTCGCATGATGTCTGATGGAGCGTCAGAGAGTTTGTATCTGAGAAGCTCAACTCAGTTTGACTGCAGATGTTTTAGATTCCTGCGATGGTGATCGAAGGAGTTTGTGATATTTTATAACTCTGTAATATCTCATTTTATTTATTTAACCCGTAAACCACCAGAAATCACACACACACACACAAGTCATTATTGCAGAGTTGGATCATGGGATGTGGTTTTGAAGCGTCGTGCTTTAAAGGCCGACATGTTACAGCCGTCTTTAATCTGCAGGATGAAAAGTGCTCTGATGAGAGCAGAGCGGCTGATTCCAGCCTGCAGCAGACGATTACGAGGCTGCTTTTGTTTCTGCCGTATTGTATTTTAATCAGCATTCATGTAGTTTTATATGTTTTTCATATTTATTGTCTGAGAAATGCGACGGAGAGAAACTGCAGGCAGCACCGAACATTTTTGAGTCATCAGTGATTCCTCGTTTGTTTTTTTGTTTCATATGTACAAAACTCTGTTGTTGACTTGTTTGTTAAGTTCTCACACACTTGGTTTTGGTTTCGCCTCCATGTTGGGAGTTCAGATGATTGTTTCAGAGGTTTCAGTCCACCGCACGTCATTCTGCCTGCGTTTCACAAAAACAAACAACAAAAACAACAAGTTAAACAAAAAACGCCAGTAAACGTTCAGTCGACACTTAATTGATTTCTTAAATGTTTTAAAGAATTCACTGGTGATGAAATCCTGGATTAAATACTCACATTTGATCGTCTGGTAACTCCAGAGATCATCTATAATGTATGAATGTGTGCAGAGAGCTGTTTACATCGACTCCACCTGAAGCTTCACCATCCGGAAATTAGATCTCTGGAGGAATCCGGGCGGCATCGGGGAAGATCGTTTAAGGATTTATCAGCGAACCAGATGCTTCACACTGCGGATTTGACTGAATCTTCACCGTTTTCGGCTCCATGAAGGAATCGTGTGTGTTTAGGCGAGACGTGATCGCAGCAGCCGGCAGCAGACGAGCGACGGGAGAGTGAAGGTCGATCAAAACATTTGGTTGAACACTTCAGCAGACTGTGATGTTAAAAATGATTAGGATGCAAACAATTAAAGGGAATAAATGTGGTGAGGACACAGAAAGCTCCTCTGAACCGCTGGAGGAGGAAACATCATAACGTGGCAGCAGAGAGACGACCTGCAGAGACGAAGCAGGAAGAAATAGCAGGAACGTCCCGAAGCGACGGAGCAGAAAATGTTCTTTAAGTTACGCTCAGTTTCTCTCAAACGGGATCGAACACGACGTCCCGAGGATATAAATTAAACTCTGTCGTGTTTATGTGGTTTTCAAATTACTCTGGAAGTAAAAATAGACATAATAACTTTTGCAAAGTTCCATCTGAAGTCTGTGGAGGACGCAGACGTTTAAGGAAACTCAAGCTTGAATGAATCTCTACGTATTTTTTTTTTTTTTAAAAAGGCCCAATAAAGTCTGATTGTGTTTGCTGTGGCGCTCAGAGACAAACATGGATGACAGATCCTGGATCTGCTTAATCAACAGAGGGGAAATTAGTGCGAGTTAAGTACGAAAGCAAAACATCTGTCTAAGCGGTGCAGACGGAGCGTGACGGTGACTGAGCCGGTACCAAAGTGTCCAAACACTCGGAGGGGAAAAAACAGCTTCCGCTTGTTTTCACGGCGAGAACGCTGAAATTAAAGTCCAGTGTTTGCAGTCTGGCGGCGTCGCGGCGTCTGGCAGCTCGTCTGCGTGTGTGTTCAAGTGAGACGTCAAACTAATTGTGTTTCAGCCTCGGTATTAATCGCGTCGCAGTGAGGCGGCGCTCATTTAATGATGTAACAGAACATGTTCAGTCCTGACACGTCGTTAAAAATCAGACTGTGAAACGTTATTTTTTCGGCTGTTGTGTTGATAAAAACACGCTCGAGTGCACAATGTTTCTCCTTTTCTTATTAATTGTAAATAAAAGAAGAAGGAGGTGAAATTAATTTGGATTTCTGGAGATTTTTTACAGGTGTGGATGTTGACAGAAAGAAAGTTTAACGGTGTCGAAGTGACGATGCTGCTTCTGTCAATAAAGACGTTGATGGTGCTTCCGCAGGCTGCAGGAGGAGGCAGAGAGACGAGACCGATTCAAATCAGATTAAAATGTAGAATCGACCACAGAGGAATATACAGAGACAACAAAAACAACAAAGCTGCAAATTAGAAGATGCACATAAAGTGGATTTAACTGCTGCTCTGAGCTCAGAGCGCCACATCGTCCCGTCTGGTAGCAGAAAGAGTCGCTGCATCGAATCTCAAACAGAAATACAACAAAAAAGAAATGACATGTTTAAGAAGCAGCAGTGTTGACTTCTGTACCAAACGTGTCGCATCAGACTCACATTATCTGCTTATAAACTGAAGCTGAGGGGCAGTTTGACTTTACAGTGAGATTTCCAGCTGTTTTTGTGGCAGCACAGCTGGAAGGCCGACCGTCTCCAGCCGTTTGTGAGTCAACAGAACAGGCATTACAAGCCGAACCACGATGCTTTTGTGAGGAAACGTGACCAGAGCGTCAGCACAGCGCCGCGACGAGACACACAAACATGTTTTAACTCCTCTGACAGCAGAAACTAATAGTTTGTTGTGGCCGCGTTGAGAAATGCACATTTAAATATTTGAATACAACGACTGGCTTTTGCAGAAAAATGAGAATTCAAACTTTAAACTGTCACTTCTCTCTCCGTCTGTTCCCTTCTGCTCCTTCCTGATCTACATTTCCCAGCATGCCCTCTGACGACCTGCGAGAATCTCTCGGGGTGTTGGGTTGTTAACGATCATCGGTGCTCATCCAGAGAGATCCAGCTCGTACTTCAAAGACACGCAAAAAAAGACACGTTTCATTTTCTCCCCCGTAAAGATAAGAGACGGATCTGAGATGAGATCGTCTCCGCGGCAGTCGAGGGATTTGGCATCAGCGCCGTGTTATTATACCTCCCGTCCTCTCCGCCGCGGCGCTGTGTGGCTTTCTAATCTCATCTAATGCAGTGTGTTCATCTGAAGTGGGTGATCCATAGATGGACCTGCTGCTTTTATAGACCAATATGATGCAGAGAACAAATTGTTTTCAGCCTCCAACACGGCGTCCATTATTAAAGTACGCTCGGCTGAGCTGGTGTCACGTTTCCAACGTCTCCTGCAGATTACAGCTGAATGTCGAGTAAATGGTTTCCACTGAGCCGCGTCCTCATAATCCATGTTTGTCACGGCACGCGGAGTAATTTATGGATGAGTGTGTGAGGACAAGAGAAGATAACTCAGTGGAATATGTTGTATGATGCATCACGTCAGAGCGTTAAACCCTGCAGCGTCTTCATCACGCAGCCGAGGGTTCGCTCGCTGATTGGAGCTGCTTTTATAACACAACATCTGTCTTCGCCTGGTTTTAAAGGAAATTTGTAAGATTTGGTCGTAATTTTAGTCTCGTTATACAGCTGGAATAAATGTTAGCTGAGTACGTTTCTGTAAATTTACATTTCTTTAGGTTGAATTTTCTTTTTCTCGCTTGTCAAAACGCTGTGCTTATGTTCTGGTGAGGTTGTGGCTCAGAAACCACTTGGAAGAAATCGTAGTTTGGACTTAAAAAATACCTGTTTTGGTCGCCACAAACACAGTTCTGCTTCTGCTAAAAGAAATATCCAGTTTTGGTAGCGACAAATACAGATGGAAATGTCCCGCGGTCTCCTTAAAAAAAACCATTTTCATATTTACTGCCTGAGAAATGCGACAGAGAGAAACTACAGCCGGCTCCAAACATTCATGAATCATCAGTAATTCCTGAAATGCAACGAGCGCTAATCGTTTGTGATGTTTTATACGTACAAAACTCTGTTGTGTGCTTGTTTTTCACGATGTTTTGATCCTCAGAGGCGAAGTTCTCACTCCGCTGTACATTTTCAGCCACTTCAAACACGGATGAAACTCAGCGGAGTCACAAACGCCTCGATCGTCCCTGTGGCGGCATCGTCGCAGCGTTGTGTGTCTCAGGTTGTGTAGCAGTTTTATATCAGCATCTATTTATTGTTTAATAAGCTACAAAGCCCAAACACACAACCTACTTCTCAAACACTTGTGCACCGCGTCCCGCCTGCAGCCGCCTGTCTTACAGAATAAATCGAATGTGTTACATGAGCTGCGCGTCCCGTCAGTCAGACCACTGGTCTGATGTCAAGTCGTCATGATGAGCTGCCACGGCTCCACAGATCATGTGTTTGGTAAATGTCAATTATCGCTCTTATCTCCGGGCAGCGAGAAGATGAGTGATGCTACTGACCTCATGGCCATCGCGTGTGTGTGTGTGTGTGTGTGTGTGTGTGTGTAGGTGTTAACGCTGCTTTAATTAGGCCAGCAGGAGTTGATAACGCAGGCGGACACACACACACAGAGGAGGTGTGCTGAGGGCGGACGGTGAGTGTCAGATGATTTGCAGGCTTCCTAATGTGCTGACTGAAGCACCGTCGTGGCCAATAATGAGAATTACTTTCCCGTCTGACTCGGCCGCTTTGTGTTTCTCGGCTGGAAGACAAAGAGAAGAAGTTGTGAGATTAGAGGGATGACGAAGAGGAGGATGAGATATTACAGTTGTCTGAATAACAAAGTGAGGCTGAGCTGTGGGACTGAGATGTGATTAAATCTGTCGTCTGAGTGGTTTTAGTGTCTGTTGTAATGAGCGACTGCAGCAGCTTCTGTACTTAAACAACAGTTGGTGATGTGAATATTATTGGGAGCCGAACTGAAGTAAGGAATAATTAGATTTCTGTGTGTTTTCTTTATTAGAAAACAGTCAGAGTTCAGTCTGTCGGAGGAATCGCTGAGTTTCATGTTGATTCATCTGCTCTGCTGAACTCAAACCGTCACGACACACAACACGATGTTTGTAGTTTCTGCTGCGAGGAGTCATAAGATGCAAGAAGCAAGGGATCATGGGAGATGTTGTCTCCAGTTGGCTGGAATGTTCCCAGTAGAGATAAAGTTTTATTAACAGCGTGTTTAGTTTATTTTATCTAAACGACAGGTGACAGAGTGAAAACACCAGGTTACCTTGAAAAAAAGACACAACTCAACAAAATATATAACTCAGATCTAAGATAGAGTTTAGATTGAATAGATGATTAATGTTGTCGTGTAAGTTATTAGGATAAAAAATAAACTGTTTGTTCTCCACTGCTGAGAATCTACAATCCTGATTCCAAAAAAAGAAAGTTTGGACGCTGCGTGAAACACAAATCAAACATAATGTGATAATTGGCTGGTTCTTTTTGACAAACATCAATCAATTTAATGTTTGACCTCAACAACGTTTTGTGGATATAAGTTTTGGACGAGAGCAGCTAAAGGACTGTGTCAGCTGTGGAGTGATCCGAAACATTTAGATTCAACACTTCATCAGACTCTCGATCGTATAAACCAGCTTCAGGAATTCAGGACAGCTCGTCGTCAGTGAACGCAGATCGTTTGTCGATTACGTATCGATGTCTGCGTGTCTGCGGCGGTGACGCGGCTCTGTGGGAGGTGTGTTTTATAATTTCCCCTGTAACGTGACTTCACGGTCACCTGTTAGATCCCAGCAGGAGCGTTCTGCCTCCACTATCCTCCAGACTCATTATATTCACAACTGTGTACACACACACTAGAAAACCACATTTTATTAACCGTCCCTGCTCACATTGGTTTTTACAGATAAGCCATCTGTGAGGACGCCCCCTTCCTCCGTTACAATCAGTCTCACAGCTTCCTAAATACCACCCAAAGACACTGCGCCTACATTAGCATAAATCATGGGAGCGAGCATGTTTGTGTGGCGCAGAAGGGGAGATAGAAGAGACGGATTAAAGGATCAGATTTCAGGGAGCTTTTTGTTGTTCTGTAATCCAAACAGCTTGTAGAACTAAACTGATGCTGGCGTCTGACGGTCGCACTCATCCGACTGTTTCAACGTCTTTTACTCGCAACCTTTCATTTTCACTGTTTACATAATCGTCCTCTGTTATGTCATCGCTTCAGTATCACTGCTTTGTGTTTCCTCTGTTGAGAACGTTGTTTAACACTGAAGTTCATGTACACAAAGAAAAAAAGGGACAATCTTACAAACGCGTCACCTCATCGGCACAGACGTTTCTGTTTACTTCAGCAAAACACTTTCATTCTACTTTTATTATACCAGAAAATGTGTTAATTCTTTTGTTTAGTGAACAGACAGTCTGCTTTCTTTTTATAGCTCTACATGTAAATTTCATAGATTATAAATACATGAATAAGAGCCGAAGGCCTTGATGCTGATGTGAGGATCCAGATCCAAACACAACGAGGCCGGGAAGAAAACAAAAAGCGAGCTCTAAAGATGATCGTCCAAAATATAAAACACAAATAAGGCTGCACGAAGAATAAATCAGTAGAAGAAGACAAACAGAAAACACAGCTGCACACAGGAAAAAGACAAAGACAGGAAGTTAAACGTGACACACAAAATAAAACAGAGACAGCAAACCAGCCGCTCATCCTATTTTAGAAATGACATCAAACTTAACTAAGTTAATGTGACCAAAGTCCTTCAAATGTCATTTAACACAATAATTAACGTCCTCTTAAGCTGACAGAACTCTGAAATCATCCGCACAACATTCACCGCCATCAAACATCATTTGTTGTTTTTCCTGAGCAGCTTCTGGTAAATAGAGCATGATTTCCATTTTTTTTTCTGCCTCAGGGGTTTGAACGTCTTCCAGGAGACGTTTGTGTTGCTGCTCTATTTCACCCTCTCGTTTCCCGTCATCCTGCTGGTGATCTGAGGAAAAAAACCTCAAAACAATCACGTCAACACACAAACTCTCTCTGGTTTGCTCTTTGTTAGATTTTGTAAAAACTCTGGACTGACTGGAAGCACGAGCTGAGATCTATTAACTCGTTCATTAATAATCCAAGATGTAGATGTGAAGCTAAAAATAGGAGGTCGGCAGGATGCGAGCGGCGGTCTGTGGTGAGCAGACCTTCTTCTTCTTCTCTCGCAGTGTCGGGATGTTCCTCGTTATCTGCCTCCATCTTCCCAACACTCCTGGTTTCTAATGCGCCTCCACCCTCTCGTCTGAGCATGTGGTCTCAGCGTGGACGAGCTGATGTAACCAACACGTCCGTCTCCTCTCTCCCATAACCGTCCTCGTCTTCTTTCCTCCCCCTCAGCATCTTTTCCTCCGTGTTTCCTCAGCAGCAGCTTCCTTTTATCTCCTCCGTCTGAAAGAGAAATCCAGCGTTCCCCCCAATGAAATGATTTCCAACTCCGTCTTTTTATAAATAGGATAAGCCGTCGCATCTCTTTCATCTGGAAAAAGAGGTGAAGCAGGTTTTTTTTTCCACATGGTTTTCATGATTGTCAGATAACGTAACGCCTCCTAATTCTCTCTTTTCCTTCTTTCATCAGCTGCTCTGAGGTTTGTTTTTTTTCCAGGTTTGGCAATAAAACTTAAACTGCCAATAAATCCCAGACCGCCTCCATATTTACCTTTCCTCCTTCACTCTCAGTCGACTTCCCTCCACCTGTCCATCATAAACGACGGGCTCATGCAGAACACATCCCAGCTCACGGCCTGAAACTTATATTTAATTCATGACACCTCGTGGGATTCAAGCCGAATCCTTCAGCTGCTCTGCAAAGACGTTTTCACTCATGAAGTTAAAACCTCGGAGCAAAAATATCTTAATTGTAGTGACTGTTTGTATTCTGAACCTCACCGGCTGATTATTTTTCATTTGGTTGGTTTGAAATTCAAAACATGCGAGAAACACAAAGGAGTTCATTGAATCAGCGGCAGGATGTTTGTCAGTGATCAGATGAAGAACCGTGAGTCATTTTCACCCAACGAAGAATCTTTCATTTTCAAAAATATCAGCTGTTTTTTTTCTTTTTCTGCAACCGAATGTTGATTCTGTGTCGACTGAATGTAGTTTTATTTCATCGATACAGAAACACAAGTTACTTGGTCCTGCAGACGGAGATATTTGTACTGCGATTTATCTTTGATACCTATTGAGCCTGTTTTTCATTAGCAACAGGAAATTACAGCTTCCATCTTCTTCTTCGTCCTCCTCCTCTTCTTCTACCAACGTCCCCTCCATGTAAAACCCCAGATGTGTCACTGTGGGTTAAACATCTGTCCTGGCAGAGCAGAAACTGTCAGTCTTCAGACATCGCGCCCACAGGGACACTCTCCTGGTTTTGTTGCAGTGAAAGATTTAACCTGACTGTCGCAGCGCCGCCACAAAATTAGACGTCTGTGTCGCAAAGTCATCACGTTCATCTTCTGACAGCGAGCAGCTGTCGTGGTGACGGGAAGGAGTTTCGCATTTCAAACGGCTTTCCAAGGTCACAATGTACAAGATTACTTTGGCTTTTCATATCTAGATGGAAAAAACACCTTCGCCTGATCAGTCAGCTCTTTGAAACCTGTGGCGTTATGGTCACCGCCGTCATTTTCAGGAAGTGACCATATTTGAACAAGAGGGTGGAGCCGCAAGTGTTTATCGTCTGCTTCATTCAGAATGGGGCCATGATTTACTAAATGAGCATCAAGTCATTTCCTAATAAGCTTTCGTACAATCAGACTCATTTTTGTCGCCCCCTGCTGGCCGTCAGCTTTGAAGCTCTTCTGGCTTCCGTCCTGAACTTTGTGCAAACTAAACCTGTGTCTCATGTGATGATTCAGCACGAACAGAATCCGAACAGAATGTGTAACGAGTCCGTTCGTCTGCAGCCGTGAGCTCGTGTTTACAGCCGACCCGCGTAGATAAAAGATCGTAGGGATGAAGAAGTACAAGTGAGATACGAACAGAGTGAGGCGAACGTGGTCTCCACCTTCAGACTCTCCTCAGCTGTGAACACTGAGCGCACTAAATAATTCAGCGTGGAGGTTTTGGAGCTCACAGAAGAAGCTTCGGCTCAGAGGAGCTGCCGGGTGATCGAAGCTAACGACAACATGATCAGTTATATATCGATTCAGTGATATATGCGTCTGCGCAGATTAGATTTAAGACTGAGCATGAAAACATCTGTAACATCTGCAACTGCAAATGTTACTTATTGCACGTTGAAGCGATGAAGTGAATCAGATCGGAGTTTGTAAGAAAATGAAGCGGATGATCGTGTCTCAGCTCTTCACCTCCCTCTGAGAGAAGATGTGCACGCAGCCGGACGTTGTTTTGTGTTTTCGGAGCCGTTCGTGACGCTGCTGCGGTTCGAGTCCCGAGGAACGAGTGGACGGACCGACGGATCTCTGCAGGACTGAGCTGCCTGCGAGCTAAAACGCTGCCGACTGTGTGTGTCTGAGTCGCAGCAGCTGCTGAAAACCAGAACAAAACAAACAGCAGCAAACACAGAACACACCCACGCACCTCACCCACACACACACACACGCAAATTAACTAACACACACAAACACACAGCGTGTATACAGAAGCCACAGAGAAACAGAGGAGGTGACAGATTAGTGTGGGAGAGGAAGTAGTGGGTGTAAATTATTCAGGCGTGTGTGAGAAAGGAAGCGAAGGAGGGAGGGAGATGATTTTTCAGTCTTTCCCTCAGAAAGACGAGAAATTACAGTTTAGAGTGCAGGACACTTAAAGGGATAGTTCGTGTTTTTTCGTGCCTTTCTTCTGGCACTACATTTTCTCAACCGTAGAACCTCCGTATCCCTACGCACAAGTGCAACTGAGCTTCAGCTGATCTGCCCAGCTGCTGGACGAGAGGATTACTTTTGATTAAAACGAAACTTAACAGATCCTCCGTATTCATACGCATTATCGTAACTGCGTAGGGATACGGAGGTTCTACGCTGATCGGTGATCAGGTTAGGGAACAGATCGACTATAGATATGTCTGTTTCTGTTCATACATCAATCTATCGATCTATAATCAATCTGCTCATTCGTCTTCACACCCATCAGTCCGTCACTGACTCAGCAGATCCACAAACAGTCCAGCAAACTTTCATTAGATTAGAGAAGATTGGCGGCATCGTCCCGTCTGTACCGTCTCTGCCTTCACCAGCTTCTCCTGACGAGAGTTCACTTCAGATTCACTCGACTCTTCGATGGAAACACAACCAGAAGTGTTTGTTGTTCCTCCTGCGTGTATCCACGTTCTTCATCTCATCGTTATGATTTTATACCTTCATCTGCATCATCGCTCGCGTGTGCAGGTACGACGTGAGTCCCACCTGAACATCCTCTCTGACTGACTCTCTCTCTCGTCTTTACTCATCTTTCCTCCTCTCTTCACCTCCTGTTTCTCTCTTTCCTCTCTGGAATATCCTTCGCATGGTTAATTCTGTCTTTGACAGCGAGCAGCGATGTGAGCAGAGCAGAGTGGAGGCAGGAGGCATGTACCTGCCCTTTTAGCCCGGCTCCCTCTGTGATCCTCTTCCTCCTCTTCCTCCTCCTCCTCCTCCTCCTCCTCCTCACCTCTTCAATTATTTGTCAATGCACAGAAAGAAGAGAGACGTGCAGAGAAAAGATGTGATGTTGGACGTCCGTCAGTCTCTTTCATCAAAACGTGGCCAGACGACTTGAATGAAACGGACGGTCAGGAGGTCGATAAACTTCTCGTGGGCTCGACTGTCAGATAAAATTAATATCAGTGATGATGAAGTTGTTTATCTGAAACGCTGGACAGGAACTTTGATCGAAGCTCATCCAGAGAGATTCAACAACCATCAGAATCAGAGCAAACATGTTCGTTCTGTCGACCAACGAAGGAAATAAAATCAAGGTTCGTCCACTTCAAGTGGCTGGTTTTGTTTTTCAGACTGATATTCTAAATGTCTGACAACAATTTGGATCCCAGCAGATATGAACAGAACAGACTCCACCTGCAGAAACAGTCGTTTTATCGATATTTTATTCACACTGGACAGAAAAAACAAAATAAAACAACCAAAACTATCTTGTTTCATCTTCCCACTGTTCCAGCAGCCACCAGACTGAACCTTTACTTCATGGTGTCAGTGGAAAGATGAACTAAAGCAGTTCTGGTGAGTTTTATTCTCTTTTGGAATGACATTAGTTGAACAATGATAAAATGACTGTTTGTGCAGATGGAGTCTGGTGGTTTCAGCGAGCAGTCTCTCTCTCCGGTTAAATAAAAAAGATCTTATCCTTCAGTAAAGAGGTTTTTATCTCAGCGGGGATGCTGTCGGTGATGTTGTCATGCCTGTCGGCTGCAGCTCTCTGCCTCAACACTGCTTCCAATTTATCCGTTTACTCCAACACCTCCGATGGAAAGTCTTCAGTGGACTGTGAGGCGGCGAGTCGGGGGGGAAAATAACGGTGCGGCGCCGGTGACAACACACACATTCATGCGGACATGATGAAATTGGATCAGTGTCAAGAGCAGAGAGAGGTCCAATTGGCAGCGGTGAATTAATTGACGGGAAAATAGATGGAAGAGGACAAGAGGTCGAATAGCTGGAATGATAAAGAGCGAAAGAGAGAGAACGAGGGAGAAACAGGTCAGCACAACAACGGACTGATGGAGTGTAATTGGTAGAAAGAGAGAGAACGAGGGAGAAAGTACATAACTCTGTAATAACAGAGAAATGTCCCATGAATGCATAAACACCAGACAATTAGGAGGCGGAGACAATAATGAGGCTGATGGGAGCTGAACACAATTAGGAAAAAGAGAACAGAGAAGTTCCCTCACAGTCGTCCAGCGTAGCGTGGCGTTCGCGACTAACAAGTGAGCTATTGAGCGCAGGATGATGTCACGAGCAGCTTTGATGTGATTCAAATTAGTGGCGTTCAGCTCTGAAGTCTGAAAGTTTCCACCACAGAAAACAGGTGGAACCCCTCGACCGGGAGGTGAGGTGGAGGTGACGCCTCCTCTCTGCAGCAGAGACAGAGAGAATCTGATTGGTCAGTTGTGAAACTGACAGATGACTAAAATATGTTCAGGTGTGCACACAGTATACCACCACACCACCCTGACGGCCCTGCTCACACCTGATGTAAAGCAGTCACCCGCTCCACCAGACTCCCTTCACAAAACACACGATTTTGAGAGTCGTTGCCTGAAGAGAAACTTAACAAAACTTTATGAAACAGCTGATCGTCAAATTCTAAATCATTCAGGCCTCACTGTACATCCGGCATCAGATTCAAAACATTAAACTGTTTCTTTCCGTGTGAAAAGTGTCGACAGTGCATGTTACCTGTCAGCTGTTACGTCTTCGTCATCCGTGGTTTTACATTTCAGAGAAACTTTTAAACCTTTGTGAAATTATTTGGGCCTTCTGGTGAATCCGGTAAATGTTCACCATGAGGTTCTTTTGTTCTTTATATGAACAACATCGTGTCTGTTTGTCCCGGTGACGCACTGGGAGCTGTGACTCACTCAGGATGGATGTTATCAGCAGAAAAGCAGGGCGCCAGTCCAACCTTCAGTCTGTCCTGATGCCAAACTCTCAGTCCTCAGCAGCAGCATCCTCAGATCCTGAGTGCTGCTCTTTAGCTCCAAAACGCTTTAAAAATCGCTGCATTGCACTGATTGGATTGATATTTATGTAACGTGCGGTGAGACCGGGGGATTTTCCTGGCACAGGTCTGTTTGGTTTCTGGAGAGTCACAGATTTGGGAATGTGTCTTCGTCGTCGACGGGGGAAAACTTGTTCAGTTAATTAGAGCTGCAAGAGTTTATGTAGATGAAACCGCGGTTTGCATTGTAGTCTCAGGGAGGAGAGCCGCCGGGGAAATAACAAAACAGATTTCGAGTTATTTGGAGTCAAGTCATTTCTTAAATACACTGAAGACATCAAAGCTTTTCACACCGAAACGATTCTGGTTACAGGAAGTTATTTAACTGCGTTTGGGTCGTTCAGTTTGAACAGATCGTGCAGGTCAACAGGAACACAGAGAAACTTCTAACCTGCCGTGTTGATTCACTGGAATTTTAATTACCTGTTGAAGGTCTGGCACCTTTTTATTTTGTCTGTAGTCGTCTAGTTAATTAAACCCAAAATAAATCAGCAGGTCTCACATTTCCTCCGACTTCTCTGCAGAAACAACTAACAAAGAATCGCCCAGAACATGTTCTGCTCCTGTGAGGAGGGAGAAATAATCTTTGGAGGAGACCAGAGTGCTGCTCAGAATGCAAATAGATGGAGGAAGTCGGAAATCTGTAAGTCGGCCTGAGGCTCCGACCGAGGGGCCACACAGCACTGAAGAGAAGCTGACTGTTTTAAAAATGCCAAAATATGACCAAGGCTGTTTGTGAGTGTACCCGAGTCAAACCTTTGTGTAAAAGCATAATTATGACGAAAGAAGCACTTTTAACATTTACAGTATTTTCTTTTTGGGGTACAGACACTTTTACAATAGCATTAAAATCTGTATTTGCGTGGATAGTTGCTGCTGGAAGACAGTAGTTCCACCTGAACTGTCCTCCAGGTTACGTCTCATTCAGGGATCAATAGTTTCATGTTTCATGTTGTGTTGCGCCTTCTTAGTGTTTTGATAATAGAGATTTTGATGCTATCGTAAAAGTAACAACGACCTTATTGAAAATGAGTTTGCCCTGAAAACAAAGATACTGTAAATCTTAAAAGTGCTTTTACACGAAGGTTTGACTCGTATACATTCACAAAAAAAGCCTTGGTTGCAGCTCGCCAACATATCATGAAAGCAGACGTACACAGATATGTAGGTTATATTTCCAGAGATCGTGTCGGCTCGTGTGCTAATGAGCAGTGCAGCAGAGCTCAGAGCTCTGCAGGGGTGAGCTGCTCTGCTGCTCTGCTGCTCTGCTGGGATGCTTCGGGTCGGGTCGGGGAGGAGATAAAAGAAAAGTTAAATCTAAAAAGTGCTGAAGATCTACTCCTTTGTTTGCCTTCACGCAGCTGCACTGATCAACACATTCACACGTTGAAGCTGCCCAGCAACAGTCTGATCTCAGGAGGGACGAGCTCGAGTTCCTCTCACAGCTGAGACTGACAGCGCCTCCGTCTTTGTGTTTGACTCTGGTGTCGGTCGGTGTTCAGGTTCTGTTGGACTGTCACATGTTCACTAGTGTTTCAGTTGCAGCCTGCAGGAGTCAGAAACGGGTCCTTGAGGGATTTTAAATGGGTCTCGAAATGAGGTACAATTTATTTTCAGCCACATGAGCAGCGTCAGCGCTGATGGATCGTAGTGAACACGGTGATGTTCCCTGGAGGTGAAGAGCTTCTGCTGACCACACAGACCTTTTCATCTCAGGGCAGGAGTGGAAATTGTTCAATGAAAAAAAACGATTAGGTCAAAGTTTGTCGCAGGCGTTTCCCATAGTTCCCATCTTCACCTACATGCTTGTATTGATTAGTTTGGGAGGAGAGAAAAATGAACTGAACAGACTGAATTTCTTTTCAGTAATTTCTATTTGTTGTTGAAGGATCACTGAGGGGTTGTTTTTTTTTTTCTTGGACTTTCTGAACTCTGCAAAAATTCACCAGGATGTAATCAAGCTGTTGTTTGGTTTAAAACCAATGATCTGCTGATCTTTACAGATCCAGTTTGTAGAGAAGAACTGACGACGTGGATCAACGTGACACTGCTACCTGTGTGTTTGTCACCTGGGTGATATTTTGGAGGCAGCTGTTGACTCCAAATGTGAAGTTCAGCACCAGATACCTGGTGGTTTTCCCATGAGCCTCAGCTGTACTTTGTGTTAGCATATAGCACTATGCTAACGTGCTGAAATCAGATGGTGAACGTGGTGCACAACCACTCTAAATGAACTTCTTCCTGTCAAACTTCTCAGTGGCTGTTTTCTCCTCAACAAGTCAAGTTGTGTGATTCTGTCCAGAGTCTGTTGTTTCTGTGATTCACGTCCATCTGGGTTGTTTGACTTGGTAACTGTAGAATTGAGCATCGAGCTGCCGGCTTGACGTCGGACCGGCCTGCAGCTCTGAGTCTGAGTGGATGAGCTGCAGCGTTCGTCTCTCTGCAGGTGTGACGCCTTCAGTTTACCTTCTGTACAAACTGCTTCAGTGAGTGAAGGTCTCGATCTGCAGCGTATCTAATTTAAAGTCATCTCTCTAGCGGCTTAAATCTCGACCTCTTCGCTCTCTGCGAACTCGCTCTCATCGCTTGATGTCAGCTGAAGTCGGTGCTGTTGACATTTGGCACCTCTGGGTCAGCGCCGGGTCACAGCGACTGATGCGGCACGAGGAAACTCACAGAGTCTCCAGCCAATGAGACTGTCAGGAGGAAATAAATGGAAAGCATCACGCCGTCGATTCTAACTGTGAGAGCTGCTTCATCTCTCTGCCCGGCTCCATTCTCTCACCCCGCAGCCTCACGATTATTCAATACACGACTGCATGTATGAAGCCGTCTATTCCTCGCCTGCCTGTCTAAATGTCCGCAGTTTGAAGTGATCGCATTGCTCCTTCATCTAGTTTACACGACGCAGCGATGCGTCTACCCGCAGCTCCGCTGCAAGGATTTGCATTTTAATAAAGACGTTCAGATGTGAGATGAAAATGCAGGAAAAGGTTTGAAAGTCTCGCTCGGTAACATCTAACACCGGACGTGTCGTTGATTGAAAGTGGATCTCTGTTAGCGAGAACATTCTGCTGTCACTTATAAAACCAATTTGAAAGAACAAGTAAATCAACAGTCGTCGCCTCCATCACGCAGCTCTGCCTCCATGTTTGTGCACATTCAGGTGGAGGTGTTGGGCGTCCCGGGTCGTGTTGCTGTCGAGGGGCAGGATGAAGTGTTGGAGCTACACGGCTTAACGAACGGAGGTTTTTCAGATGAGCACTTTAAAGGTTCTGTTGTGTCTCAGTTCATGTCTGCGTCCTCTGAAGGACTCGGCCTCTGAGGTCTTTGAAGGCGAGTCCTTCAGAAACCTTGTTAACCTCGTCAGCTGTAGTTAAATGTGACAGTCTAGTCTTTGGAACATTTCCTGGTTGCGTCACCAGATGT
Organism: Sparidentex hasta; assembly: GCA_030272975.1. NCBI lineage: Eukaryota > Metazoa > Chordata > Actinopteri > Spariformes > Sparidae > Sparidentex > Sparidentex hasta. The sequence goes on along the minus strand of JARJLU010012421.1, from coordinate 96,885 downwards.
TTTACTTACGTCACAATTTCTGCCGCCCAGGCCCGCGAAACTGACGATCTACGACACGCAATGTCGCCATTTTCTCTCTCTCTTTCTTCTTTTTCGGGCGCCCAAAGGATCTTGGGATATGTGAGGTCATGAAGGATCGTAGCGGTGCGTCCTCCAAAACAAGGAGCATCTGGAGGAGCATTCTGATTGGGTCAGCCGTCACTCGGCGTTGTGGCTCCTGAAATGTCACTAAAGTCTTGTTTACATAAACAGCAGTGATGACGACTGATGACGTATGAGGGTCGTCTCGTTTCGTTGGGGAGCTCTCGCCTCCTCCGTCTTGTAACTCTGTTCTGAGGGGCGATGAAGCACTCGAAAACAGGGAGTAGGAGTAAAAACTGGAAACAGGATTGAGCGTCTGAACTGCAGATATCTCAGAGGATTGTTTGGGGAATAAGAGCAAAAGTCTTTCATGCAGATTTATTGTATTTATGCGCCTCGTCTGCACTCTTCTGATTACATTTAAATCACTGCCAGACATTTTGAAAAAGCAGCAAATGCATTTAAACCAAAAGGCTTCGTCACATTAACATCAACAGACTCTTAAAGCTTTTCTTCAGTGTGTTTGCAGCCACAGCTACGATTTAAACACTAATGTTAATGTATTATGTGACCGTCGGGGGCGACTCACTGCTCTTTGTTCGCCGCCGACACACAGAAGATGTTAAATCTCCTGACGAGCAGCTGCGTGAGAAGCAAAGCGGCGCTGAAAGTTGACCTGACGCTGCACCGCAGGAACAAACTGCCGAGGCTGCAGCTATTTCTAATTAGCAAATGAGTGACCTTCTGTGTAGTGTAGCGCGCTGCAGAGAGGCCGTGATAGCATCAGTGAGAGAGCATTACTTCTCACCCACTGGATTTCATTTAATTAAGTTTCTTTATTTCACTTATTGCTTTAAGCTACTAAAGCAGCGGAGGTAAAACGTCTTGAGGTGAAGAAGCAGGTATTAAAATGAGATGATTAAATGTGAGATGAGGTCGACGTGACCAGTGTGTGTTAATACGAGGATGTATTTTAAAGGAGAAGTTTGACATTTTTCTTGCAGAGTTAGATTAGAAGATTGATTCGCTCGTGTCTGTACAATCAACATGAAGCTAGCGACCATCTAACGTAGCGTAGCATGAAGCCTGGAAACATCAGCACCTCCTGAGGCCTCTGCTGATTGTTGGTAACACACAGCAAATTGTCATTTTTACACATTCTGTACAAGCGAGACACAACGTGTTGATTAACGAGCCTCCCAGATGCTGATCGTCACATGTTGTTCTCTGTTTACTGTCTTTAAGCTAAGCTAAGTTAGCCTGACGTGTGAGAAATCAATATTCCAGCTCACACCTGCACCCGATTGTGCTGATTTATTAAGAATTTACATGACAAAAACAACAAAGACGGAGCGACGTGTTTCCCATGTTGATTCATTACATTCACTGTGTGCTTGTTAATGAACAGTGTGCATCAGATCCTGGTGTGTGCTGGAGTATTGATTTGTTTTTTTGGTCCATTGTTGCTTCAACCTGCAACAGCTGGACCACGAGGTGTCTTTATTCAGCTTTTCATTCAAAGGAAACATATTCTGCTCATTTACATGTTCATGATTTTACTTTGTGTTACTACTAGAACAGGTTTACAGGCTTAAATGTTCAAAAAAATCAGTTTTCAGTTTGTGCAGTGCAGCAGATCTGTCTTAGCTCCCGTCTCTTTAAGGCCCCGCCTCCTGAATACCAAGTCTGCTCTGATTGGTCAGCTCACACACGCCTGAGCCAGCACTGCTAACAACAACAGAGCCGCTGTGCTACATCAATTCTTATGTGTCAAAAGTAGCTAAGAGGCATAAATGATGCTGATGCATGACTCTTTTTTTTACTGTCAACGTGTTTTACAACAAACTTGGAGCATCGTAGCATTTTCAGATTGAGACGTGCAGGTGTTGTTCCTGTTTTAGGAGCATTTGGACTCCTGCATGTCTACAGCACACAGTCAGCTCTGTGCATCCTCAGTACGCCAGCTAACTGTGTGCAAAGCTGCACAAACAGAAAGTTCACGTCTGGTCGGAAAGAGACGCAAACCTACTTTTAAACATCACCAAAGACTCAACAGGTTTTTGGATACATAAATCGCCACTCCGGCCTCTTCAAGAAGATTGTTGAACGAATGAAAGATGGAGGCTTCGTACCGTCGACCGCGTCTGCCACCAGCAGGAAAAAGTTCAACTCTTTGCGACATGATCTCAGGATGAAAACTCCCCCCGAGAACTTAAATAAGAAGTGTGTGACTGTGTTGATTAGAGTTTGTACGGATGCATGTAAACAGAAATATTACTGGATCAACATTTTCATTTGTGTCAACATGTTAGTCTGAATACTGTGAAAACGCAGGACATTGTGTGCATGTGAATGTTGTCTGGTGGTTGTTGAAAGGCATTCTGGGAAATGATAATGACTGACAAAAGACAAAGACGCCGCGTCAGAGCAGATTCGGTTTGTTTTACCCAACAAAGGAAAACCTGGAGGCGTAAAAACAAAAGGTTCACAAACTTTGAGGCTGTCGGTTTGAATCCCAGACACGCTCGCCTGCAGAGAGAAGGCGGTTTCCACAACAGCTCCGTCGTAATGACATTTATTTAGCGGTGATGCAGATTGTTGGCGGTGAAGTGTGGAGAGAAGAAATCATTTTCTGCAGGAGATTGCTTCACTCTCTCACTGATGGGCTCTCGTCCCTCGCGTCGCCACGCTCTCTGCAATCACACGCGAATAAATCATCCGACACGGCAGCATCCCAAGTTACTGAAATATGATATATCATTTTCTTTAGGGACACGTGGGGCCTTGTTGCCACGGTGACCAGCGTTCAGACAGATTGTAAAATGAGGTTTATTTTTATTTATTTTTTTACAGTTTTTGTCCTTGAAGAAAATACCTCGGTGCCTGTGCTGCGGACGACCTGGACGGAGTAAAAATGAAGCTTATTTTCAGTGCCGTTCATCGACGTTGTTTTCAATATGATGTCTGACTCGACCTTTAGAATTAACTGTGAGACGAGTCGGAGGGAGAAAAAAAAAAGGCAGCAACTGAACAAAGCCAGAGAGGTGACGTGGTGCATGAATGTGCCGTAGGAAGGAGCTGCGCAGGGTAAAAGAGCACGGCGATCAGAGAAAAGGCTCCGGACAGGAAATTATTTGCTGGTGAACTTTGCTGTTGATGAATGTCTCCGTAACGAACGTGTTGGCATCAACCTTTAACTGAGACAACGAGGAGGAGAGAAACCCTGATGGTTGTTAGAGTGTCGCAGACGAGGTCACAGCACCTCAACTCACACCTGAGGACTGTGGAGGTCACACACACACACACACACACACACACGCACACCTTTAAAGGGACAGGTGACCCAAAAAAGACATTTCCACTTCATCACGTTGTTCGTCATGCACGATGCAGAAACAAGGATCTTTGACCGACGATGCTCGCAGGAAATTTACACGATTGTGTTCAAATCGATCTAAACTAACAAATAAAAAATATCACAGCAAGAACATTATTTTTTTTTGCATCAGAAAGCTAATGCTAATGCATACATCTCATTATAGGCACGTGATGACATCATTATGTGACTTGTAAAGCAAAACGAGGTGACGACGCCGGGCTTAGAGTATTTTCTAGTTGTTGGCTGTTTGAAGTTACTCGACGACATCATAATAAGCAACAACACCAGTGTAGGAGCCAGCAAATCATCTTTACTGCAGGTTCGAAGGGTTAACAGGAAGTGTTAGCATGCAGCTCGACCACCAACAACAACAACAGCAGCAACACTGTTTATCTGCTGTTCTGCACGTTTCCATCGAATCACACAAGAGCTTCAGGAAGATGTTTGAATCTCAGACAGGATCTGAATCCTCCTGTCAGCTCACGCCTGCAGAACACAGACGATAAGTCACGTGTAGGTAAATAGTGTGTGTGCTGACTCGTATCAGATGAGTTAACCTCGCAGCAGCAGGTCATCTGTACGTCCATCTCCGTCAGATAAAGAGCTATTGACGGAGCGAAGACGAGCCTCCATCGACCTGTTAATGGAGGTCACCACCTTCTGAAGGAGGACGGAGGACTTTAAATCTCTAATGTTTCCCCAAACCAGAGGCTGGATGCTCCGGTTCTGCAGACGGAATACATTAAATGCTGCGTAGGAATGTTTTCCATCACACGCGGCCCTCAGTATCTCATAATCCTCCCCTCATTAGCTGTTTAATGGAGGATTACATCGGTCATGTCTGCCAACAGTTAGATTTCAGAGTACGGGAGGTTTTCCGACGGGCGGCTGAGGGTCGAACAGTGTCAGGAGGAAACCAGTCTTACCCTCGTTTTTCAACAAGCGCTGATGTGATGCTGGCTGGCACTTGAATCCCTCGTGGTTGTTGGGTTGCCAAAGATTACATGTAGTGTTCAGATTGTGTTAACGTCAAACCTGCCACGCAAATTATGGGCGTCTCTGCAGGTTGATGAATATCATACGACTGATCTCAGACGTCTCGGGAAGCAGCAACGGTGCAGAACAACACCTGGAGAGTTGAGCAGCACCTGAATGCAACACTAGTTACAACAGGAGACTTTCTGCAAAGACTGTTTCTACAAATCCTTTAAAACTCTTGAGGTCTCAGTCGCCACAGACGTTTGATTTAATTTAATTCATCCAGTTTTAATTTTGTTTCATCCCTCTGAGTCTTTTCTTCAGTGTCACGGTTTCTGATGAGTCTCATTTTAAAACCTACCACTGAACCTAAAACCGTCTCAGTTCAGGGTCTGAAGATCTATTACGTCACAACGCCGCACAAAGTCTGTCCCAGTCTGAAGGTTCTTCCAGATGCTCCTTCTTCTCCCTGTTTCTGGGGGACGCACCACTACGATCCTTCATGGCCTCACATATCCCAAGATTCTTTGCGTGCCTGAAAAAGAAGAAAGAAAAAGAGAAAATGGCGACATCGCGTGGCGTAGATCGTCACTTTTGATGGCCTGGGCTGCAGAAATCGTGACGTGAGGGTAAAACATCTGGTGACACAACCAGGAAATGCTCCAAAGGACAGACCGTCACATTTAACTACAGCTGACGAGGTTAACAAGGTTTCTGAAGGACTCGTCACGAAAGACCTCAGAGGCCGAGTCCTTCAGAGGACGCAGACCTGAACTGAGACACAGCAGCAGTCTAACAACTATAATAACACCTTACAGTCCCTGTAATGCATGAAGAAGAGAAATCAGTCTTAAATTTAGTTAAAAATGATCTTTAAAGGTCATAATATTAAATTAAGGTGTAGAGAGAGAAACGGTTTGTGAGGCAGTAAAACATTCGTGCAGGTTTATCGGCTCCTACAGGCAGAATTTCCTCTCAGGTTGGAAACGTTTAATGCGTCTGCGGTCAGAGAGTAAAACCTCTGTTAGAATCTGCAGCCGATAACTCACCGATACATTTATTAATAAAAAGCTCATTTCATCCTCGTTCATCACACGTCTTCCTCACCCTGCTGCTCCTCATCATCTGTCCTCCGTCACCACGTGACCGGCTGGTGGAAAACAACCTCACACACTTCATTCTGTGTGTTTTTGTGTTTGTGCTCGTTATCCGTCTCTCAGGACGATTGCTCACATAATTAACTGTCATCTCTACAAATGAGACGTGATCACTGACGCGTGTCCTCTCTCTCTTTCTCTTTCTCTCTCTCTCTTTCTCTTTCTCTCTCTCTCTCTCTCGGTCGTACTATCTTTGACACTCTCCTTCAGTTTCCTCACTTTCTCTCTTCCTGCCATCTGTGTCCTCGTCCTCTCGCTCTGCGCTCATGTGGGACGTGGTTCTCCATATTCATGCTGGAGGTTTTGTTTTGCTTCCTCATGTGTGCCTGTGGGAGTTTGCAGGCAGTTTTTTGATGATGCTTTCAGGCATTGTTGCCTCTGTGAAATGTTTAGAGCAGCATGGAAAGTGAAAGCCTCTCACCTGTTAACCTCTCTCTGTCTGTGTCTGCAGTCTGCCGGTGAGTAGGAGCTCTATGTGGATCAAGAGTTAAAGAAGGAGCACCTGAGACTCGTGGTGAGTGGCGGCTCTCTCTCCTTCTCCTGCCTCTCTTTCTTTTGTCCGGTCATATTTCTGTCTCCTGGGAGTCGATTCAGCCATCGAGAGTGAACAGGGTGAGAGGAGGTGCAGCATCTGTCCTGGGTGCAGATTGTGTGAATCCTCAGCTCACATCCACCTCCAGCATGTCACACCGCAGTCTGCAGATTAGTCTCCGGCGCTGGTTCTGGCCCGAGACGGATCGTGTGTTTCACATTTACACACCGAGTTGTGACGCATCAGTGTGTCGTTGAAATCGACTTCACTTGACGGCATCGTGTGTCCAAGATGTCTTGGGCCTCATGAGTCCGATACAGGAAACATGAGACTCCTTAAAAACTTCCTGCCCTCTTCCACCAAAGTGAACCATGTTCTGGTTCTGGGCTGGTGCCAACCTTACCAAGGTGATTCAGGTGCTGGTTCGGAGCCGGTGCCTCCTCTGGAACCAGTTCTTTGTGGCACCACTTTGCTGGTCTATGGACGCGGGTCACAAACTCTTCACTCACCACCTTTCCAAACGTTGTCCAGCAGTAAACGGCTTCTCACGAAATCATCCAAACGTTCTCACAAAGCAGAGCTTCACTTTACCTGCGCAGAGACGTGAGGAAGGTCACAAATTAACGAAAAAGTTCTCAGGCTTCGCTGAAACGTAGCGCTGCTACATCCTGCAGAACGACCAGAAATGGTCGTTCTGCAGGATGTAGCAGCGCTACGTTTCAGGGTGAAGTTTGAAGCTCCTTCTTGAATCTCCTCATAAACCGGTATGAAGAGCCGCACACAGCATGAATCAACTTCCGTGTGTGAACAAGAGACAGTCTGATGGATCTAGCGACACACACATGCAGACCTTCAGCTGTTTTTGTAGATGAGATCATTAGCGAGCGTGTGCGCCGTAGCTGCAGGAGGCTAATTACATGTAAATGTATGTTCCCCACCCTGACGGAGGTGCTCAGGTTCTTGTGTGTTCCCCTGCAGAGAAACATGTAGATGAGGTGTGTGTGTGTGTGTGTGTGTGTGTGTGTGTGTCCCGCAGCGCTTCTTACCTTCCTCAGTTTAATCACATTCAATAATAAAGATCGTCATAAAGATTCGTCACGCCGCTGAACTGTGTCCCGATCAGTTTTTAATTATTGGATTTAATCAATTATCTGACTGTACAGACAGACCAGCACACACACACACACACACACACACACACACACACATATGAATACACACACATGTGTCAGCCAGTGACCAAGAGGTTGAGGGCTACAGCAATGCATTCTGGGTAACAGCAACAGTAATGGCTCATTAGCTTTATCCCACGGCAACCCAGCCAAGTGGTGATGAATGGGCGCCAGTGGGTGGTCATTACTGTGAGTGTGTGTGTGTGTGTGTGTGTGTGTGTGTGTGTGTGTGTGTCTTTGTATTACTCTGCACTAGTTACGTCAGGTCAAGTTTATCTATAGGGAACATTTAGAAACAACCAGAGCCGAGCAAAGTACTTCACAATTTAAACTGAACGGCTCGACAACAGCGAGAAAAATGACATCGCGAGCAAACACAGAGAGATAAACGTCGGCTGTACGATACAAGACGACAGGAGGCGGCGAGCTCACGGTGACAGCAGAGCGGTTCTGAGATGTAACGGGGGTCCGGCTCGTGTAGGGCTTCACAAACAAACCACAGAACCTTGAAATCAGTCTTGTACAGGTGGTCAGACACGAGACAAGAAGCTTGAACTGTCTGAGGAAACGTTGTGACGTCTGACGCGCTCGTGCAGGTTTGATAGTTCTGTCTGGATCCACAACCGGTCCTGAGTAAAACCCAAACAGCAGCCGTAGTGACTCTGTGCACTTTGATTCATTAGTTATGTCTTTATAATGTTGTGAAGACGAGTCCTGAATATTTATGATGTTTCCTTTTCTCATATTTGTGGGTGTTTGGTGATTTTTTTAAATTTATTTATTTCTGCATAATCGCCGTCTGTGTGGTCATTAACGTTAATATTCATCATCCTGGATACATCCTGCAGCTCAGCCCTGACACACACACACACACACACACACACACACACCCTCCAGCTCAGCCCTGACACACACACACACACACACACACCCTCCAGCTCAGCCCTGACACACACACACACACACACACACACACCCTCCAGCTCAGCCCTGACACACACACACACACACACACACACCCTCCAGCTCAGCCCTGACACACACACACACACACACGCACACACACACACACCCTCCAGCTCAGCCCTGACACACCTCTACATCTCTACTCCTCCTCTCTCTCTGCTCGTCACCTCCCAGATGTGTCTGCCTGTGTGTGTGTGTGTGTGTGTGTGTGTGTGTGTGTGTGTGTTCACCAGCTCGTCTCGACCGACCGGGCCTCAGCAGAATAATTTGTGTCGTCGCGTGTCGGCAGAATCCTTCTCATCAGCCAGATGTGACACTGGATGGATGTTCTTATGGATGCTGTTAGGCAAAGTGTGGCGCCGCTGAACATAGTGTAGTGCGTGTGTGTGTGTGTGTGTGTGTGTGTGTGTGTGTGTGTGTGTGTGTGTGTGTGTGTGTGTGTGTGTGTGTAATTGATGAGGCTGATGAGTCTCAGAGGTGTGTTTCCACTAATAGAGAGCACATGAAAAGGACATATTAGCATATTTTATAAAGTGAAATATTGGAGGAAGTTAAAAATGGAGAATCTCAGTGGACAGCTGCCGTCTCTGCTCCGACTCTCAACGATGTTTCTTCTTCTTCTTCTTTTTCTTCTTCTTCTCCTTCTTTCACTGGAAAACAGACTCATACTTTCATGTTGTTTTATCGGACTTCTCCTTCTTCTTCATCATCATCTTTGTCTTCTTCTTCTTCTTCTTCTTCTTCTTCTTCTTCTCTGTCTTTAAAGGGTTTGGGCACGGTTCATCAAAAATCTGAAATACTCAGAAAGAGAAATGAAAGGAAAGTTTTCTCCTAACGACTGGGGCAGCAGTCATTACCTCCTGCTGCAAAACCTAATTTGATTTCTTTTCACGCCGTCTGCTCCTCTGCTCCAGGACAGAGACGGATGATAGATGGATATAAGCTGAGCAGAGAGTTTACCTGGTGCTGCGGAGTGAATGGAGAGAGAAAAAAAAAGAAATCAGACCACTTTTTACTTTCTATCTGAAATTACCTTTACTTTGGGGCAATTTTAGATAGTTAGAGTAACAAATGTGAAAGAACTGGAGCTCAGGGACCAGCACGACCAGGCGGAAGGTGGAAAAATCACGTTAGGTGCAACACAAAGCAAGTATTCAAGAAACGTATGAGAGTCGAAGTTTTGACCTCCGGGCCGGACTGATCAGAAAGTTCTGCACAGGGAATGGAAGAAAAATGTTTCTCCATCCTCCAGAACTACTGCGGAGGTGATTCAGTGGAGTTTGAAGTCGCTTCGGTCGAGTTTGTTGGTGCAAAGCTGTAAAACAGAAAGAGACAAATGGGCTGTTGCTGTGTTTGTAGAGGGGAAACTCGGCGGTTGAATAAAAACACTTTCCTCTCTCTCTCGGTTACAAACCAGCACATTTCATCCTGTTCACATCATTATTCCCGCCTGTCGCTGAGGACTGTTGTAGCTGGGAATTAAATGCAGAGTCTCATCGAGTGGAAGTGAATTATTCATGTGGTTTAGCTTCTCTGTGCACGTATACAGGCGTCGAGACTCCGAGCTGAGAACGTCTCTTTGAGTTTTGTGCGAGAGGAGATTCAGTAGACTGAGCAGGTTGTGTTGTTCAGAACGATTCACTTTGATTTAAAGAGAAAAGAAAAACTAAATGTAAAATGTTGTGAATCACCGACGCAGAGGAGGAGATGTGACGCAGTCTGAGGGATCGTTCAGTAAAGTTCACCATCAACAAAAGTCTTTACAGGAAAAGATGTTTTCGCTCTCCTCGTGACTGACTTCAGCATTTGATTTACCACCTGCTCCAACCAAGTCACCACAGTAACGTTTTTGGCAGTTAACACGTCTGTTAAAAATGGAAATTGTTCAATTTGGAAGACGCTCACGTGACGGCAGCTGATCTTCTGTAATCTTGACACTTGCTGGATATTTTTAACGAGATGGCAGAAGACTGATCTCCTGTCAAGTTTCAGGCAACAAAAATCAGAAACGTTTTTTTTTTTTTCTCCGGACTCTAACCAGACCGTCATCGCAGCGTCGAGAGTTCAGCACACTGACAGACGTTTGTAACTCTAACCAGTCGATCTGAGCGTCTGGAAACTGAAATCAGAAACTTGTACGTGAGATAAACAAGACAGAGAGTTTAACTAAAAAAGTTTTGGAGGAAGTTGAGGGAGTTTTGTGTCGCGCGGGACGAGCAGGTCACGTTGGGTTCACACAGTATTTTGTAAACAGCTGCTGAGGTGAATTCAGGTGTAACTGAGGTAAACTTATTGATTTGACCGGTGGGCACATCCACTTCATTCAACAGGAGCAGATAAACAGCGTGTGGACGAGATGAGACGGACGAGACAAGAATTCAACAAAGGAAAGAATCAATACGCGTCCTGTTGTTCTGTATACTGAGCGATCCAGAACCGAAGACCTGCAGCTTTTTTCGGCGTCTGTCAGGTGGAATTATAACCCTTCAGATATGGATCGACAGGCTGGGCAGCTAATCAATCACAGAGTGGATCCCACACTGTCTCTCCTCTGACGGATCAGAACCGGCAGCATCGTTAAAGCTCGAGGGGTTTTTTTTTATATATATTTTTATGGAATCAATCAAAGCTCATTTTGGGGATTCACAGAAAAACGATGTAGAATATAATCAAGCGTAATTATGTCTCGTTCATATCAGCCTCTCTGTCTGCTGTTCCACATCCAAAAACACTTTATCCTGCTGAAAGCGTCCAGCTGGTTTTAACTGTGATGCAGGCAGAGGAAACACGAGGATCGAACCAGGATCACTGTTTAACATTTTTCTGTCAGTGCATCATTTTAACTTTTTTGTAAAGGAAAGGAAGTGATGAGGACGATAAAGAGCTTCCACGATGGAACAAAAGTAGTGCAGGTGGCTTGAACCAACACTTCCACGATGCTTTGTGTTTTATTGATGCAAAAATGGCCGATTCTCAACACGCCGCTCGCTGTTTAAACAAGAGCACAAAAACAATCATCACGTTGTCCAAGATCCAGACCAGGAATTATGAATCTGGGACAGTTCTGCTGATTCACAGTTCAGATGTTCCCTCGTATTTATATTTACTATGAAGAGACGCTGCTTGGTGTTGGCGGGCCTGGACTCCATTGTCAGTCGGTCGCTGCAGACTTGCTGCTAAGTGACCATTCAGAGCAGGATTATGAGCATCTCTCCAAACTGTCGGCTGCAGCAGCTCAGTAGTGTTGGAAACAAATGGCAGGCTGCCTCTTAACAAACGGCTTTGTGAATATGACTCAGAGGAATCTGTGCTGTTGACTGTGGAGAGAAACTTTTCTGAGTTGGTTGGTGAAGCCGCAGAAAAAAAAAAAAAACACTTTCTCTCCCAAAAACGTCGACTGTAAGAGGTGCTTACTGCGCTAAATTTGGAAGTTATTTGAAGCTTTACGTTGCTTTACGCATCTACTGCAGGTAAAACACTGACCAGGTGCTTCATACAAACCCACATCAGAAGACCTGAACTATCCCTTTAAGCAGGTAGAGGAGAAGCTGAGGTGAGAGCGAGAGGCTCTTGGATGGAGGTGAGTTGGTGCTGACGGTCCACAGAGTCACACAGAGAGACTAAAATACGCAGAAAGAAAATAAAAAAGCTTGTGTGCACGTCGGCAGGAACAGCAGCTGTAACTCCCCGACTCAGGAGCTATTTGGCAGCAGCCTGAGGCCTGAAACTGTCTTTATATCAGAACACAATGAAGAAACACTCAACAGACGGTGCAAACACGCAGCCTCGCTTCACCTCCTCTGCTTCCCCCTCGCTCACTCTTTCCTTGACATTTTCTTGCACTATTAAACGTAAATTTGTGCCGAGATTTTAGATTGCAGTCGCTCAGCCGAAGCTCTTACCCACTGTGACGCGCTGCTCTTCTTCTTCTTCCTCCTAAATGATCAGTGGTATAAGTAGGTACTTAAAGCTTCCTGACTACATTACTGTGATGTGGACTGATGATGCAGTCAGTGAGGAGTGCAGAGGAGGATTTAAAAAGGCAGCGAGGGGGAAGATGAAGGTTCAAGCGAAGTGCTGCATTAAGCAACGTTGTGTTTCTAACTCTGAATAAAGAAGGAAGGACGTTTTTCAGATAGTTTGACGTGGAAGTATTGAAATATCTCTTGTCAGGGACACACAAATATTCAAATACGCTCAAAATATCCAAAATATGATTAAAGTTTAGCAGCTACACACCGCTGCACCGTCATACTAGCTAAACCTAAACGCCAATTTATAATGTCTGTCTCAGGACGGGCCTTTAAAATATATCTGACTCAACTACAATGAACAAAAGAGTACAAACACAAACTCAGGAATAAATACACACAATACAGACAGAACAATATTATAAGTCTAATATAATAAATTGTTATTCAAGAAATACCAGATGATTCATAAACCCTTATCCTCATATTTGAATGCTAGCTCGTTAGCATGTAGCTCATGAGGATGTTCCACTTGCTAGCTTTGCATAAAGTTAACGATTAACAGTCTCTTAAATATGTAATATATTTGAGGTATAGACGAAACATCTGGTCTTGTATTTAAATTGATCAGCTCTCAGCTGATCAGCAGCTCTGATATCTGACGTCTCTGTTCTGGTTTTCAGTCACGTCCTCACACACTCTTGGACACATTTCTGTGTTTGCATATTTCAGACCGTCTCTTTGGGCCGGTGAGTCGAACACGACATCCCGCCATCCTCTCGCTGTCTCTCCGCTCCGCCGGCTGACACTGATTGTCTCCTCCAAGAGAGCGAAGCTCAGCAGGCACCAAAGAAAATGATTGTTGAGAGACCAATTTGCTCCCTGATTTAGCCTCACTTTCCCTTAATGAGGGAGGGAGAGAGTGGAAAAAAAAAAAAAAAAAGAAAGTGTGTTGGTTCGCCTCCCTTGGTTATTTGTGCCTCGTCGTGTGAGCCGCGGTCCCAGTGGATGCTGGGAATACCTCCGTCTGGTAGATCAACATACTGTAGAGCAGAGAATGAGACAGTGAGCTATCAGCTGTTTCCTCCTGTAGAAATAACAGCGATCAGCTGTTCTCAGAACTGACTGAACCTTCCTGAAAACATTTGGACACCTTTTCAAAACTGCCCCTGTCGTACCCAGTCCTGATGCTGTCACCTGTTCACCTGTGGGAGGAGCCACAACTGTCCCGACTTGTTTGTAATGCAGAATTTACACAGCGCCCAAACATCTTTGGACTCTTGGTTGTATTTCCTTTTTTTTTTTAGTTCTTTTTAAAGATTTACGTCCTCGCTGTGATCTGATGTGCAGACGGACGTAGAGGAGGAGATCAGAGGATATGTTGTGGGTTTTCTGTTCTTTTCATAAGTTTCATTGATAGAAAATATCAGATATTTCCAGCTTAAAGCCAAAGTTGTTTCACATCAACTCATCCTGCGTCTGATGTACGTCAGAGTGAAAGTATTTGACCCTGAACACGAGGACCCGGCTCTGAAATGTTCTACAAAGAACTTTTCTGAGTGCTGAGGATGAATGGAGGAGTTTCACAGCCGGAGGACTGAAGCTGCTCTGTAGTTTAATTTGTAATTTTTAACTTGTTAGGAACACAACGAGACACAGAACAACTTCAGAGACTCAAAACTAGAAACGAGTATGAGGACACACACAGTGACACAAAAGTCTCTTAAAGAGGCGTAAACCAACTACAAAGAGACGGTCAGCCGGACTGTTAAAGTCCATGTCAACATGTTAATCCTACTGAAATCGTATTTAAAAACAAAGAAGTAGTTGACGACGAAGGTACAAATACAATATATTTCATTTAAGGCACCGTACTAGCTGAAACGGGTCACATCACCTCGGACTCGGACACGCTCCTGGACGTTCCCCCAAGTGAAATAAAAAAACTTTCAGGCTTCAGTGATTTTTTAAAGTTGGCTGTTAAAAATGCGGTTTGAATCCCGAGCACCTTTCTCATGAATAATACATACAGATTTCTGTTTAGCTCCTAACAAACTGCCTGGTTTGTATAAATGAGTGGAGCCCGGAGGTGTGAGCGCGTCTCCTCTCTGGAGTTCAAGCCAATCAACAGTTAATGTGTTTCAACAGAACTAATGTCCTGTTTGTGTTCTTCAGAACAGCAGATTGATGAGCGAGATTACAAAGAAAGATGAATAATCGTTCCTTGGAGGTTTGTTAGAGACTCTTTTAAACTCGGACGTCGATTCTGGTGTGCGGAGGACGAGACTCGCAGCAGCTGTGAGTGTTCGTCGCTGTCTGCTGATCAGAGTTACTCAGATACGTTTCACCTTCACCTGCTGAACCTCACGATCACTTTCATTATAAAGAGAGAAGCTGCGGGATGTGCAGCGTGTCAGGCAGGTTAGTGCTGCTATTGATCGCTAAGAATATGTTGTAATCTTTCATGCAGCTTTTAGCCTCAGTGAGCTGTGAGATATAGAGACGCTGCAGGCAACCAGCCGCCGACTCATCGTTAAGGTGGACGACTTCTTTAACCGTGAGCTGCTGCAGACTCAGACTGATGACGGATGACACTGAAGGCACCAAGTCTCAACCTTTGGACCTGCATATTACGGCTGATTCATGTTTACACGTAGCTCCATGTCGGACCCACGCAAGTGGTCTACGCCGTCGTCTCTGGACTGGTCAGGGTGGGCACAGGGAGGGCTGCCCACGCAGACTCACCGAGTTTAGACGCAGGACTTGGTTTCAGCAGAGCGGTTTGGACGTCCTGTAGCAGCCGGTCGACCACAGCTGGAGAGGTTGGTTTGTTTACTGGGAGACTGCAGGTCACGATCCCCCGTGTTAGCACCGTCGCTAAGCCAAAATTTCAATTCTACGAAGTGGAACAATCACATTTGTTGTCGTCTGCCTGCTGCAACGTGCCGTTACATTTCTGGGGAATTTATTTGCGCACCCATAAAACACCCACATTTTAATACACTATACAAGGACACTTGTTGTTCTGGCAGCACAACACTTCATGTGTAGTTTCGTCCTTTCCTGTCTGTAATTGTATTAATACGTTTTGCACTTCTGTCTCTAACTTCACTGTGTTTATATTGTTTCTCCTGTCAGAGTGCCGCCTGTATAATCTGATGTTCCTGACATGTCACTGAACATTCAGCAGGAACTAATCAGTCCTTTAATACACTGACTGCTTGTTCTCTATTTGCACACGTCCGTATGAATAATTCAGACCTTGGAAATGTTCCTCCGTATTCTTGAGTGGCCTCGATCTGCGAAGCCGTCCAAGATTTCTTGTGGTTGATTGTTAGTTTATTGGTGCACTCAGCTGAAGTTCAGTGTAAAAAGCTTTTGTTGAGTGAATCAATCAGGTGAAAGTTAATGTGAAGCGTTCAAGTTATGAAGTGTGTGTGTGTGTGTGTGTGTGTGTGTGTGTGTGTGTGTGTGTGTGTGTGTGTGCGCGTGCTGAGTGTTGCTAAGCAGCTACTTGTTGTTGCCTGTCCTGTTTGTTTCGTGTTCTCTGAGATTTCCCGTGAGAGAGAGACAGAGGTCGGGATATGAAACGATCAGGAGAGAGAATAAGACACACACACACACACACACACACACACAGCTGGGTCTGTCCCGATCCAAACACCTGATTGGTTTGCTCTCAGAAGCGTGACTTAAAACAATAACAGCTCACGGTCACATGGTGCATCTTCTTCGGAAAATTACCGGGTAATTAAAGATGTCAGCAGCCTTAAAGTGGAAACATGAAGTGACAGCGTCGCTCTCTGAGTCGGAGTTTTCTCAGGGGAGGAAATGAAATAACAGACCACAGAAGAAGACAGTGGGCAGATGGTGGACAAAAACATCCAGATAAAATGTTCGTGATGCGCCGAGTTAAAACTTACTGGAAAGGAAAACTGAAAACCAAAACAGTGAAGCGTCCGTCAGAGTGAACGACCACGATTGGGTGAAGAAACTCTGGTATCACTTCACTTCTGAGATTCACTTCAGCATCCTTCTGGTTCTTACATTAACCAGACGATCTACAGATTCATCACTGTGACAGGAGCAGAGCACACAGTACTCTGTTTACACAGATATAATCAATCACGCCGTGTTTTTCTTCTTCTCTCTCGTCGACTGCAGCACAGAGATTCTGCTCCAAGGAAGACAAGAAACGCAGCGGCGTCGACGACTCACGTACGTGTCGGGCAGCTTTTTATAAACGACGCCATGATACGATCTTTTAACGTCCCCGTTATGTGGCGGTCGAGCTCGTCTTCATGTCGGAGGGTCGGGAGCTCCCAGACCTCGCTGTCTCCCCAGTTAGTTTATTAAGTTGGATTTGTGCTTCGAGCTGCTTTTTAAATCTATAATTTGTGGGTCGCACATGAATGTGTCCTTTTCCTGCAACAAAGACGACCCGTTCATTCTGTCTCGTGCCTCGTGTTCAGAGCGGCGAGGCTGATTTATGATGCGACGGTCTCGCCGTGATCAGGCTGCATGAAAGACGCTGCTGGGTCTCCATCTTTGTCACTCCGTCTATTAACTGTCGTTTATTGGTATTAATAGTGCAGTTATGAAGGCAGTTAAATGTAGTTTTCCTCTACATATAATTGATACGATGCTGCAGCGATGATCCGCAGAGTGAAGTGCAGAAACGAAGTGTTGCAAAGCTTTGCATCACGAGCGTCTGGCAGGTGGAAGGAAAGTGTCAGGACGACAAGATTCTCATCAGATAATAACCAAGTACCACTGAAAGGCTCTCAAAAACTGAAACAGTAGAGAAAAAATTTACATTTCAAAGCAAACACAATCATATGTGATCAATCACATTGGGATTATAGCACCAGGAGTTGGGAGTGAGGTTCAAAAATCACCTTTTCTTGCTGACTCAAACATTAAATCCAACGATTCAACATGGAGACAGAAACATGTTAATGTGTGCAATCGTTACCAACGTGCACCTGTCAAAGATTCAGGAGTGCAGATACGTTTTGAAATGACTTGTTTTCAACTTGAGTGTCTGCAGGAAGTTATCCTGCTTCAGATGCAGAGAGTGAAGATCTCTGCGTGACAGCTGCCGTCGTTTTGACTGAGCACTGAAATGCAAAACAGCAAAAGTCAGAATTTAAATTGACTGAACGTTCAGCGTCAGCAGAAAGTGATCGTGCCGCTGACAGAAGAAACGCTGTGCGACACTCCGCAGCACACACACACTTACACACTTACACATCAGGTGATCATGTGAGGTGTCTCTCGCAGCAATCCCATGATCCTCTGGGTGTCACAGTGCGGCGGGAGGTGCAGTGTCACAGAGTAAACAGGCACCGAGGGAGACGGCAGGACGGCAAGACTAATGTGGCCATGTTTCTAAATGTTTGTGTGTGTGTGTGTGTGTGTGTGTGTGTGTGTGTGTGTGTGTTCAGCCCCTCCTCCTTCACACATCAGGTCATTAATCACACTAACGGGCTGCTAACGCTGCTTAACCAGGTACAGGCTGGATGAATACACTATTCATGAAGCTGCTGTGTGTGTGTGTGTGTGTTGGGTGTAATGTATGTGTTTAGGTCTCTCATGATGACTGGGTCGCAATGGGTATTAAAGTTAAAGGTAGAATCAGCAGGATTTTGTCCCAGCTGCTCCTGAACGCACCACAGAGACAGTTGATTGTTGAGTCAAACAGACACATGTTGGGTTGGTAAAGCGTCCCGAGCAGCAACAAAGAGAGAAAATCAGAAACTCTCTGCAGATACGAGACACTAACACTCCCTCTCTGTCTGTTTACGGCTTCTCACGTCTTCGTCTCGTCTCGCGGCGTCTGTCGGGGGCGTGACTTGCTCTGATAGGCTGAGTCAGTCTGCAGTGACGCCAAATTAAAATAACTCATAATTCCCCTTAAATGCATCAAACAAAAGTAACGAGCCTGTTTTAAAATGTGAGGAGGAGAAGAGTCGTCACGTTTTACGGTAAAGTTACTGTTGATATGATGGAAACAAGAGTGTGTGTGTGTGTGTGTGTGTGTGTGTGTGTGTGTGTGTGTGTGTCCTGCTGATTACACAGATGCCTCCTTTTGTGTTTTTGCCAATCTCTCGTGGCATCAACTCACCAGAGGGCACCGCACCCACACACACACACACACACATACACACACACCCACTCACCCACACCCACACACACACACACACACACACACACACAGAGAAACAATAG
Organism: Sparidentex hasta; assembly: GCA_030272975.1. NCBI lineage: Eukaryota > Metazoa > Chordata > Actinopteri > Spariformes > Sparidae > Sparidentex > Sparidentex hasta. The sequence goes on along the minus strand of JARJLU010012421.1, from coordinate 78,418 downwards.
AGTGGTGAAGTCTCGCCCGTCCAGCACACCTCTTCATGTATCGTAGCGAATAAAGACTGAAAAATACTTTTCTGATCCCGTTTTTAATCTCGAGAAAGTCGCAGTTTGTCATTAAATTAAACAAATATGAGGCTTTATCTGAAATATTGACTGCAGCTGTTAAAATGACCCGATTAGTCCTTTATCTGTGCCGAGGTGACAGCCATTTTGTGTCTAAACTGACGACTGCTGCGTTTGCATCAGTAGCTTCACACGACTCCTGAAACAACTGAACACGATGAAACAGTTACAAGAGCGAACGATGACAGAGGAGAGAAACTGAGCTGAGAACACGTTTCTGTCCGGTTCTGTCTCACAACACAGTCGTGTTGTCTCGGGTCGGACACACCGGAGGAACAAATCCACCGCTCCGTATGTCACTGGCTGCTTTTACACAAAGCTTAGATAGTATTTTAACATCTTTACTGACGAACTGTGATTTTCTTGACCTGGAAAACGATCTTTTAAATTCATTCATTCATTTCTTCAGTTCTGATCCAAACGATTCATTCAGTTTAACTCCGTCCTGCTGCTTTCCAAACAGATAACTGTATGTATTTTCTGTTCGTCTATCATGAAGCAGGTCTACTCTTCATTATACAACCCTGTGCTGTGTGAAGATAAACGACCTTGTTACCACATACGAGTAATTAGACCGTAAGTCATAAAAACATGCTTTTGTAATTTAGGTCAATCAAACCTTCAGATTCACCCTGAAATCAGCTCATCAGAGAGCCTCTTGATGTCTCTGTGATGATTCCCCCCCCATCAAGTCAACAACAGATGGTGCTATCACCACGTACACACACACACACACACACACACACACACACAGGTGCACGCTGCATCGTTTCCTTTGGAGCCTGAATGAATCGTTCACATCGCTGACAGCTGAGTTCGGTCGATGTCCTCTTGAGAAAACACTTATCATCATTTCCCTCGAAGAAATTAGTGTCATAAGAATTTACAGTCTCCGTCTGAACGTCCGCCAGCTGGCTGCCGCTGACGCTACAGAGGAGGCTGATGAAGGGCAGCGCTCAGCGTTCAGTCCCTGAACTCTGAGGCTGAGAGGTGGAGAGTCGGCAGCGAGGGAGGATGAAGTGTGTGTCAGAGGAAAGAGAGGAGGGGGGGATGATGCGTTCAGGTCCCGGGCCGTGTTAAATACAGCCACACAAAGTGAAATTAAGTTAAACTCAATCTGCATCTCTGAGTTTCTCTGTGTGGACTCAGATATCACACGGTGGTCATGTGTTGTCGGGATCTCAGTCTCATGAAGACGTCGTGTCCTCCTGATCAGCCGTGACGAACTCGTGTTGAACTTTGAAGCGTTGCTAATTTCTGACCGACTTCCTCCTGTGTGCATCAGCAGAGCGCTGAATTCCGCTTTCTTACGCTGGGAAACACTCGTTCGTCTTGTCTTTGAGACGCTTCCTTCTGTCTTCTGTGTAGAAGGTATGTCCTCCAAATACATTTCATCCTCAGCCCAAAAATGTTCTGCACAGCCACAATAGCTGAAACAAACAGAAACCATTATTATTAGTTTCTTTTCCTGATCAATAGGAAGCAGAACAGTGAGTAAGACTTCATGATGATAGCAGCCAGTTTGTGATGAGGAGAAACATAAAGGTTAAAACTAAAAGATCACGTCCTTCCTGTCACTTCCTGATCTCATCTGACTGAGTGGTCCTCTGCCTCTGATCTGCAGATTAACGCTCTGAAGCCTCAAACACTTTTAATCCAGTCCGCTGGATGTTTTTGGCAGCAGCTGAGCGATCGAACAAATAGTCCTTCAAAAAACAAGATGCTGGGAAACGAGGAGCAAACAGAGGGAGGAGGAGGAGGAGGAGGAGGAGGAGGAGGAGGGAGGAGGAGGAGGAGGAGGGAGGAGGAGGAGGGAGGAGGAGGGAGGAGGAGGAGGAGGAGGAGGAGGGAGGAGGAGGAGGAGGAGGAGGAGGGAGGAGGAGGAGGAGGCTGAAGGACATTTTTATGTCGTACTTTCCGTTGTGCACTCACATGTGGAGGATTTTGCAGGATTTTAGATGTTTGGATAATTCCAGTTGAAGGACCAATTTGCATAGTGTTCAGGAAAATGAACAATAAGAGGGAGAAGAGTGACGAGCAGAGAGAGACGGAGGACAGAAATAGGCCGTTAAAAACACCGGGGACAGAAAATCCTCTCTTTAAAAGCACATTTCTGCCCCGACCGGATCCTGCGAGCTTTTAAAACAGCAGCGTCGAGTCTCTCACACTGATTCATACGTACCTGAGAGTGGCAGGTGTCCCTGAGTCACAGCTCTCTGAGCCAACAAGCAGCTTTCAGCCCTGATTCCACCCTGCAGGATAATTATTCAGCTGTTATCTGCAAATAAACACTTCAGAAGTTCAGAAGAACATTTTGTCTCGGAGGCTTTTCCGTGAGATTTGCTGTGAGTGTTGCTCCGACGTGGAGGATCTCAGAGCGTCACGATGTTGTGTTAGTGTTGGTGTTTGTGGAGACCAAAGCTGGGTGTGTTTTCATTTGGAGTCAGGAATTCTTCAGGCTATTTTGTGGCATCAGATTTGGATGTTTTGAAGGAAACCTCTGGATTTATCCTCCCCTGTTTGTAGAGACCACAGCCAGGTGTGTTGAAGGAGAATCTTTCTTTGGATTTTTTCTTTTTCTGTTGACCAAAACTTTTCAAAGGGAAGAAAATTTCCATCTGTGTTTGTGGCAGCCAAAGCCCGATATGTTTAACAGTGATTCTGCCATGTTTGTGACAACAGAAGTGGGTGTTTTTGAGGTGACTTCCAGACATTTCCAGCTGTGATTTGGTCAAACAAAACCCGGTATTAATCCAGCAAAGAGTTGTATCATCCAGCTGTTTTTGTGGAGACAGAAGTGGATGTTTTGAAGGAGACCTCCAGACATCTCCAGCTGTGTTTGGGTCGACCAAAACCAGGTATTTTAAACCAAACCGTGATGTTTTCCTGACAGTAACCAGGAGCAGAGCAGCGCTGTGACGCGAGAGAAATATACATTTCAAGCACAACAAATGTGAAGGTGCAACATAAAGGAGTTTGAACTTATCTGAGGATTTGCAGAAACAGCACTGTGTGAAAACAAAAGAAATCCGCTCGCCGTTTCTTCGACAGGCTCTGAAACTCTTCTGTTGTACTTCCTGAGTTTAGTGTGTTTGTTGCCGTGGAAACGTGAAGTCCTCAGCCCAGCCCCGCCGGTTTCAGCACAAATTACTTATTGATATCAGACATCGATTTGTTTTACGATGTTATTTACTTAGCGGGGGAGAGCGGAGGGGAGCGGAGGAGCCTTTTAAAACGATAATGCTGAGACGAAGTGTGTGTGATTCACTCTGACAGGTCTCATTACTGTGTGCGAGAGAAAATCTGATCATTTTTTATTCAGTGTTACATTTAAACTTAATGACAGAATCTCTTGATATGGAGTCAGTATGGTGGCTGCTGGAGAGTCGCCGCAGGAAGAGGAGCAGAGGTCGGGACTCAGGAGTCGAGGCTAGTTAACGCCGTCGCGTCAAAACGTCTTTCGTCGCTGCAAAAATGAGCAGGAAGGAAGCAGGAGCAGGACCGACACTGTTTATCATGACGTACCAACAGCTCCAGGGTCAGATTAAAATCATCTCATGAGAAATATTCTGTTTGTGTTTCATGTGTCGCTTATAAATATGGTCTAAGACACTGAGTAGTCCAGTGTGTAGGATATGATGTTCATGATTATGTTTCCATCAGTCAGGCTGTTGGCCTGACTGATGGAAACATAATCATGAACATCATATCCTACACACTGGACTATTACGATCTTCTGCAAGCGTGTTGCTGCTCTGGCTTTTATTTAAACTATCAGGCCGACTCCTCTGCACCAGTAACGAGTGTAAACAGCCTTCGTGACTCTAAACATCCGTATCAGTGCTGATCCGGGGACGAGATGTCCAGACGTCTCGTTAAAAAAAAACATCCCGGTGCAGCTGGAAACGTCTGCATCGTTACAAATATTGATTTTACTCTTAAGACACATTTTATTCCAACAACTCGGCTGTTAAAAAAATAAAAAATAAAAAACACCAGATGGAAGAAGTTTGTGCCAGTTTGTGTTACAACACAACAACACACCTGCGATGTTTCGTGACTTCATCGTGCACATTTGTATGACACAGATGTTAAAACACCTGGCAAAGTGTTCAGAACTGCTTCAGTCATCAGGACCACGAATCTTGGCCAAGGAGGCGAAGTCTGTCTACCTGGCAAAATACAAAAAAAAAAAAAACATGCTGTTAGTTTCAGAATCAGATGTTTCCTCTGCTGACCTGCTGTCAGCAGCGCAGCGTTTCACTGCATGTTCGAGTGAAGATTACAGTGTGTTTGTGTTGCTGAACGATGGATTTGAACGTTCTGACACACGACAACAAAATCCAAATATGTGTAACGGAGCTGTTATCTGTGTGTTTTTGAATCAGGAGCGTCAGTTTTGGTCGAAAGATTGTTGACGGTTCGATTCCCGTTATCGACCGATTGGACGTCTAAGTTTGCTTACACGTGTTTCTGCTGCCGTGTGTTGATCGTCAGCAGTGTCGTCTGTTATTCCAGGTAGAATCAGGACAACACACAGCACAACCTACCGCTCAGGTGTGTGTGTGTGTGTGGGTGTGAAGCATGTCGGCTTCACACACGTCTTACAGTCAGACGATTAACTTCACCTTTCCGCTCCAACCAAAATGAATAGATATTAGCAGATCTGTCAGCATCAGCAGCACGGAGGCACTTACTGTGTGTGTGTGTATGTGTGTGTGTGTGTGTGTGTGTGTGTGTGTGTGTGTGTGTGTGTGTGTGTGATGTAATGTTGCACAAGCAAGATGCAGGAAACTAATCTACAGTACGATCTTCCTGCAGTCGCACGTTTTCTGTTTTCATGATTCAAGAGAAGGAACCAGCACGTCTGAAGCTTTTTACTTCTTCACAGCTGATCAGAAACAAACAAACAAAACATACACAATCGATCTGTGTTAAGAAGGTGAAAGTCTGCACCAGCAGAAGCTCCTCTCTCCCACAGAACACACAGCTCCTGAACGCCTCATCGGTAGTCCCGCCTTTAATTCTGTGACTTTGTGACATCACACTGTGTCACCATGTCACACCTTAGCATCATTAATGCCTGGCAGCTAGTTGGACCTGTGAGAGCTGATTGTTGTTAGCAGCTCTGGCTCAGGCGTGTGTGAGCTGACCAATCAGAGCAGACTGGGCACTGAGGAGGAGGAGGAGGAGGAGGAAGAGGAGGAGGAGGCGGGGCACATCGTCCAGGGAGCCAGGAAATAATAAGTGTTGCTCGTTTTGTTTGTTGCTGTTGGATGGATGTACAGTACGTACAGTGTGTGTGTGTGTTTTGCTGAGCTGAGCTTGATGTGCCCTCGACCTCCCTGCTGCACCAGGGTGTGTGTGTGTGTGTGTGTGTGTGTGTGTGTGTGTGTGTGTGTGTGTGTGTGTGTGTGTGTGTGTCCTCTGTGGGGTAGATTAGTGTGTCTGTCCCAGGGCTCGGTCTGCTCCTGGTGATGAATGATGAAGCCTCTCTCCCTCTCTCTCTGTCTCTCTCCATCTCTCTCTCTCTCTCTCTCTCTCTCTCTCTCTCTCGCCCCCCCCGGTGATCGATCGCCCCACCAACCCTCTGCCCTAGTCTCCATGGCAACACGCTGCGCCCTCACTCTGAGCGCCTGTAAACCCGTTCAGGACCTCGGCCCACGCCGCTCCTCCGTCCTCTCCTCCCTCAGCCTCCCTTCCTCCACTCCTCCTCTAGTTTATTACTCCTCGCCCCTCACCTCACCCCTCCTCCTCCTCCACCTGTTATCCCTTTTATCCCTCATCGTTTTCCCATCACTCCCTCCTCCAGCTGCCCTTTCCCTCTTCTCCTTTACCTGTCGTTAATCATCCCTCCTTCAGCTCCTCCTTGTACCTCGTCTTCCCCTACAGCGCCTCTTTTATCCCCCCGTCATCTCTTCTTCTTCTCCCCCTCTGCCAACACTTTGTACTCCTTCCACCACATTCATTTCTCCTCTCGCGTCCCTCTCTCTCTCCTTCCTCTTCCATCCATTCCTTCTCTTCGTCCCGTCTCTCTCCTCCTCATCCATCGCTACCTGCTCCACAGAGAACGGAGAGAACAGCAGGAAGAGGAGGATGAGAGTCTGGTTTCATCTGCTGACTGTCTCTGCTTCATTAGCGGATGTTTTTGATCATGTTTCACTCAGTTTAACTTTCGGACGAGAGTTTCTATAGAGGAAGGAAACGCAGGAAGCTGAGTGAATGGAAACACAGTGAAGGTGATTGTGTTCTGATGACGACTGTGAGAATGAGAGTCTGTTCGTCTTCAGCTCGTCTTCACTTTCCACATGAAGGAGCTGCAAACAAGAGAATAAAACAGGAAGTTGAGACAGATTAAACAGGAGAGCTTCCAGGGAGGAGAAGGAATAAAAGATAAACCTTGACATGGAAATCTGAGGATGTTTTCTTTACATCCCGACACTGAACTCACTTTATCATTACAGCTGCAGTAAACAACCGACTGCTCTGTCGGCAGTCTCACCTCTTCTCATTCTTTAAAATCCAGACATTATCTTCTCCCCCTCCGTCTCTCCTGAACATATAAATATTTATCGCCGTGTGCTCGCTGGATGAGAAATAAGAGTCTTTGCGATTTGGGCCCATCGTGACATTCATTATATTTGAAGAGGGAGAGTAAAGCTAGAAAACCCCGACGCTGCTGCTGCTGCTGCTGCTGCTGCTGCTGCTGGTGACGGATGTGGTGAGGTGAGCTGGATACGATGAGGTGGGGGTGGATCGGGTGGAGGAGGGCCGCGACAATTTTGCCCTGAAACGACCGTCAGCTGATGGATACGTGGGGAGAGAGAGAGAATGAATATTGAGATACGAATGTCGCAGCATAATCCGAGACTCTGGAAGCTCTGAGATCCCAAAACGATTTTAAATCCACAGTCGAGCTCCAGTGAAGAAGTCATAGGTGACGTAGTTTTGGAGATCATCCTGCAACAAATTCAGGGATCATTTATCAAATTAAAATGACGTATTTGTGCAGGACTTGAACAAAAGGCAGCTGCAGCATTGTCTTCTTTGTGTGAATGAACAAATCATCTTCTCGGAGTGAAAGTGTGGATACGACCGCCGTCACTTTGTCTCCATTGATGAAAAGGAAACAATACGACAGAAGAGGAGGAGGAAGAGGAGGAGGAGGAGGACAGACTCTTCACCTCACTGTTGTTTCTGTGTGTTGGTGTTTCAGTAAACAGCATGTACAGCCTGTATTCATCCTCTACATCTGCATCACGTCCGTCTCTGTGTGTTTTACTGGAACATCTCAGCTGATAATTGGCCTCCACAGTCCAGCAGCCTGCAGCGACTCCTCTCATGTGTTCCTGAGAACAAACAAACAGTTTTGAGGACAGACGCTGTTCTGACGACGCCACTCTGGTTTGATTCCTGTCCTTTCTGTTGGCAGAGCGGCTCTGATGTCCTTCAGCGTCCCGCTTGTGTTCAGGCCTCGGTGGACACGGAGCTGCAAACAGAGAGAGTCAACATGTTGTGTAGTTACACAAAACCGCAACACGCAATCTAAATATCTGACTTCCTGTGTTGAAAGGTTTGTTTTCTCCGCTCGAGGAGATGCGCAGCATTTAGAAACGTCGACCTCGTTGTTGTAAACCGGCAGCAGGACGGATTCACTGCAGCTGTGAGGAGAGAAGAGCTGCTGTGTGGATGAACAGAAGGATCCAGGTGCTCTGTTTTCATTTACACCTGCTCTACCTGCACACATGATGACAGACAGGAAGTGACAGGAAGAGGATCAGCAGCCTGTTTCATGGACAAGAAATCGTCTGTTGGTGATGATGCAGGTTTCTGCAAACAAAGGATTTTGTTGAAACTTCTCTATGTTGCAACTCGATGTTGTGTAATGCTTAATGGTCTGATTCGGTTCAGGAATAATTTTTAGGCCATCTTGTTGCAAAAAAAAAAACACAGCTAGAAATGTCTCAACGTCTCACCTGGAGATCCTGAGTTTGTCCCGACGTCTTGTCAAAAATATCCAGTGTTGTTGCCATGAACATCCAGAACATCCTTTAAAAATACTCTAAATTAATACGGCTGTAAAATATCACAGTGTCTCGTCAGGAACAGTTTTGACACCTGCAGCAAACTGAAGACAGAAGTTGATGCCAAAACTGACAAAAACAATAATAATGTTTACTTTTTGCGACGTCTCCTTCGTGTCACAAACAGAAAACATGATCATCCCGAGGTGGTGATGAGGAGAGAAAGCTGTGCAGAAATGGAGAGAACAGAAGTGGAGAAAGAAACAGAGCGATATCTGTTGTGTAACGTTAGAAACAGAAGGTGTGGACAGGTGAGATCCTCCTCACGGGGAGGAAGAGATGAAGAAGAGAGAAGATTAACGAGCGACGAACATGACAGAGTTCAGTCCATCTGTCCGTCGCTCGGTTCACACTGAGGTCTGAATCTCAACCAGTGAGCAAGACACACACGTGTGTGTGTGTGTGTGTGTGTGTGTGTGTGTGTGTGCGTGTGTGTGTGTGTGTGTGTGTGTGTGTGTGTGTGATTGACAGGGGAAGAGCAGAGTGACATTTGGTGAATAATCCCGGCTTTGCATGACTCAAATCAAAACAAACAAACAAACAAACAAACCGTCGTGATGTCAACCTGTTTGTCTGGAGGCGTCACGGTGACTCGTCCTTTCCCATCGCCCTCCTCCTCCTCTTCTTCTTCTTCTTCTTCTTCTTCTTCTTCTTCTTCTTCTTCTTCTTCTTCTTCTTCTTCTTCTTTCTTTTCGATCATTCCTCTCCGTCTCTTGCTGCCTCTTCCGTCTCCCATCTTCAGCCTCTCTTCCGCTCTGCCTCCTTCGAACGTCTCCTCCTCTTCTTCCTCCTTCCTCTGCACGTCTTGCATCTGTTTGTGCTGTTTGTGTTGTTTGTGTTGTTTCGGACCGAAACAACACAAACAGCTACGGTTACAAACAGCTTGTGTGACAGTTGTTTGGTCTAAAAATGTCTGGATGACGTCCGCAAACGTCTTGTTTTGTCCACAACCCAAACATATTCAGCCTGCTGTCACAGAGGAGGAAATTCACATTTTACATTTTCCACAGACGATTAATAATCAACAGTTAATCGCCGCAGCTGTAATCTTGTTTTTACATCGTTCTTCCTTCTGTCCGACTCTCCGTCCTTTCAGCTCTCTCCACCTTTTCTCTCTCCTTCACCCTCCGTGTCCCTCCTCCTGTCTCAAGGTCGGGGTAAAGATTACTTTTATTGGCTCTTCTGGGAGAAAATTGCTGCAGATTAAAGCCATAAAAGACGATTATGTGACAGTCAATACAAACCAGCCAGAACTAAAATAAATCACTCACACCTGTAGATACCTGAGATAATAATTCTCTTTTTTCTCGAGCCGCCCTCCATCGATCGTTGTTGTTTTTTCTTTTCATAGCCTCTCTCTCATCTTTTAGTTTCTCCTCTTCCTCTCTATCCTAACTTTCTTGTCTTCTTCACCACCCGTGTTTTAATTCTCTGTGACTCACCGCCGTGAATGAAGCGATCCAGGGTCTCTGCCGCGTCACATCATCTGCTGTGAATCACCTTCGCTTCATTTTATTTATTTGAGTTCAGCGTCTTATTTCACCCACCTGAGTTCTGACTCGATATTCAAGGACCGGTCGGATCCTCTGCTGAAAAAAAAAAAACCTCACATGAATGGAGGCGAGGTCACGGGCTGGAAGCTGAAAGACTTGGCTGTTCTTTGACGTGCGTGTTCTTGTTCACGATGACAGCTAACACGTCCACAAAGCACTTCTGGTATTAAAAAAAAAAAAAAAAAAAGCATCATTCTGAAAAGCGTAGCTGCAGGGTCTGTTTCCAGCCTCCTTTTCATCTGAGACCAGGACTCACGCCAGGATTTTATAAATGCGGAGGTGACGTCAGACTTCCTTCTTCAGGTCACTCAATTCTCCTCATTTCTAGAAAAGAAAATTGTGTCTTCATCTTGTCGTGTTGGAGCTTCTGCTCAGCTCGTCCTCCTACAGGAGCCTCTCCGGTTCTTCTGATGAGGATGTTTCTGACGCTGGCTGTGATTTTGGTGACAGCTTTGACTAAAATTGATCTGGTCCTTTTAAAGATTCATGTCATCAGTAGAGAAGACTCAAAAGCAAAAGAAAAGCAACCTGTTCACTGTCCAAACTGAGTCTCTACTGGTCCTAAAGACAGAGATCTGTGTGTCTGACAGCAGACAGACAGCAGGACTCCGGCCTGGTGTCTGTCTGATGTCCTCTGCTGACGACTGTCGGTGACGTCGACTGAACCTCTTCTGAAGCAGACGGAGGTCCGGCCTCCCGTACCGCCGCCCGCTGTCATCGACTCTGCAGCTGACAGCGCCGTCAGCAGCCCTGCAGGAGAGACGCTCCGCGGTGTGCCGGGGTTATTTTTATAACTCACACTTTGACTTTTTAATGATCAAAGATGTGTTCATCAAAACCGTCACCTCAGCCAGCCTGTATGAGGGAACGATGGTCACATCTGTGTTTTAAAACACAAAACACAAAGTCTTACAGTGACAAACTGCAAACTGAGCTTCTCTTCACATCAGCCTGAGTCCAAACACTCATCCTGCAGTCTTTAAAGCAGCAGCCTGGTCAGTAACACAAGTGGAAGTAGGTCAAAGTTAGACACCATCACCAACAGACTTACCTGACGTAGATGAAAACACTCTGGTTATGATTTCACCTTGTACATTATGTCTCTGATCGTGTTGAGTCTGAGCTTCACGGTTCCTTCTGCTCCCAGAAACAACAGGAACAAGTCGTGTTTATGATAAAAACCACCGACTGTTTGAAGTTTTTCTCGGTGTCTCTTTCTAATCGTCTCTGTCTTTTCTTTCTTTTCTCCTCCAGGTGAGCTTGTCACACCACCTCAGCTCTACCCAGCGTCCCCCTCCCACCTCCCTCTTCCTCAGCCTGGTCCCGTCGTCCTCTTCCTCACCCTCACCTCCTGCTTCTCGTGGGAACCGCCTGCCGCCATGCCTCTCTTGGCCTCTCCCGCCCCCTTCCTCCTCGTCCTCCTCCTCTTCCTCCTCCCGCTGCCTCCCTGCCAGCCGGAGTCACAGCGCAGCGACCCCAGCGGCGCCCCCTACCTCCCATCGGTGTCGCCCTCCATGTTCCCCTCCTCCTTCGCGCCCTCCGCGACCTCTAGTAGCAGAAACGTGACTGGGAAGTGCGAGGACGTTCCGGTGTGTCAGCCCGGCATCCTGCTGCCCGTCTGGAAGCCTCTCGGGCCCGGACTCGGAGACCAGGTGGCCCGAGCTGTGGTCTACTTTGTGTCGCTCATGTACATGTTCCTGGGAGTGTCCATCATCGCTGACCGCTTCATGGCGTCCATAGAGGTCATCACGTCTCAGGTGAGAGCGAGGGACACGCCAAAGATAGAAGACAGAACCGGAAGTGAAAGACTTGTCAGCTGACTTGACTTGAGACACGACGACTCGGATGATGTTTTATATTTCCTTATTTCACTTTTTAAAAGTGACGAGGAAAAACGTTTAAGAGAGAAAAGAAGAAAGCTTTAATTATGATCATCTTTAATTATCTGAATAAACAAATTTGACATGTTTTTTGAACAGGTCAGACGAATCGTTCAGTGTCAGGTAGTTTATTTATTTTTCCTTTCTTAGGACGTACTCGAGACTTGGACTCACAGACTTACCTCTCGACTGTTTTTAAGTACAGTACTTTATCGAATGTACTTAGTTAGATTTCATCGCTGGCAGCTGTAATATGAGGAAGTTTCTTTCCAGGCAGCCATGTTGTTCTATTCATCGCTCCTCCTCCGTCTCTGAAAAATACCGCGTATTTCAACTTTAAGGAAAAAAATCCAGCGCCGTCACAGTTAAAGAAAGTAAAACTCGATCATCTGTGGTCGTTATTTCAAGGTTAACGAGTGTTTGCCTCATCAGCATCCTCGTGCCATCGTCTCTTAACTCCGAACCTGGTGAGGATTCATAGATTTCCCTCCTCGTCCGTTTACTGTCTGTGATGGTGAGAGCGACTGTGTGTTCACCCCCGAGGACACCAGCTCATCAGCCGGGACAACACAGCAGGAAAATACTGAAGTGTCGTCTATCACTCTCAGTATAGAGTGCAGTACGTGTGTGTGTGTGTGTGTGTGTGTGTGTGTGTGTGTGTGTGTGTGTGTGTGTGTGTGTGTGTGTGTGTGTGTGTGTGTGTGTGTGTCCCAGGCGGCCTGTAATGGTTCGGATGTTGAGGTTATTCAGTCATCAGCCCTGTAGAAAAGGTAGAGGAGGGATCCTCAGAGGTTTGAGCGGAGGCTGATGTTCAGCAGCAGGACGAGGAGACGTGAAGGTCAGCTGGAGGCAGAAAACAGGACAGGAAGGAGAGAGAGAGAGAGAAAGAGAGCGAGAGAGAGAGAGAGAGAGAGAGAGAGAGAGAGAGAGAGAGAAAGAGAGAGAGGACGAATGAAAGTAGACGCAGTAATACACAACGACATGAGGAATATTTTCCTCAAGGGGACTCACGAACACAGGAAACAGGTCGAGGACTCAACATTTTCAGATCCGCATAGAATAAAATCAACACTGTGCGTGTGTGTGTGTGTGTGTGTGTGTGTCCAACAGGAGAAGGAGGTCACCATCACGATGCCCAACGGGGAAACGTCAGTGGCGACGGTTCGGATCTGGAACGAGACGGTTTCCAATCTGACGCTCATGGCTCTCGGCTCCAGCGCTCCGGAGATACTCCTGTCTGTTATAGAGGTACACACACACACACACACACACACACACACACACCATCGTCTGTCTATCAGAGGAGTTGATGTGGATTTTGGATTTTTGTCTTTCTTCATAAAATGTTTAACGTCTTCATACGTGATCAAAATGCTTGATGAACATGAGAATAATCATAATTTTGCGCTACATTTTTAATGCCTCTCAGTTGTTTCTGATAACTCTCTGCTGTCTGACTCTGTGCTGTCCTCCTTCTTCTCTCCACCTCTGCAGGTGTGTGGTCACGGCTTCCACGCAGGTGAGTTGGGCCCGGGCACCATCGTCGGCAGCGCCGCCTTCAACATGTTTGTGATCATCGGGATCTGCGTGTGGACGATTCCCACCGGAGAGAGTCGCAAGATCAAACACCTGCGGGTGTTCTTCATCACCGCCTTCTGGAGCATCTTCGCCTACATCTGGCTCTACCTCATCCTGTCGGTCATGTCGCCGGGCGTCGTGGAGGTGAGACGGACTCACGTTTGGTCACTTTCACATAAACATGAGGCTGAACATGAGCGGCGGCTCTCACAGGGGTGGAGCAGGTGGAGCAGGTGGAGCAGGTGGAGGTCGACATGTTGTCGACTGTCTCACATTTAACAGCCTGATGTATAAAATATCTATATCACAAAACGTTTGCTTGTGTCACCTGTGCGTCAGGTGTGGGAGGCCCTGGTCACACTGCTCTACTTCCCGGTGTGCGTCATCCTGGCGTGGATCGCCGACCGCCGCCTGCTCTTCTACAAGTACATGGGCAAGCGTTACCGCGCCGACAAGCGCCACGGCATCGTCGTGGAGACCGAGGGAGACTTGACCCCCAGCAAGGGCGGCATGGAGATGATCATCGACGGCAAGTTCCCGCCCAGAGGGGGCGCCGTGGTCCCCGCCGAGAACTGTGGGGGAACGCAGGACGGCCCGGCGGGCGCCGCGTCCAATAACATCGGGGGCAACCTGCCGAACTCAAACAGCACGACGGTGAACGTGGAGAGCAGCAAGGAGCTGGACGAGAGCCGCAAAGAGGTGAGTGAGCTCGTCCTTCCCTCCTGTTTGGTCTTTGCTCACCTCAGAGTGAGACGTGGCAGGTAAACGTCTCACCTGTCACGTCTCAGCAGAAAGTCTCACAAAGATCCTACCGACACGAAGCAACATCACACAGCTTCCAGGTGATGAAGCAGATTCATTCAGAGGCTCATCGCTGCAGATTGTTCTCTGTAATCACTCTGTAATCTCGTTTTCTGCAGTTAAAAGAAAGAAAACACACTTTCTGCTGTTGTGATTACGACATGATTGGGTGCAAAATAATGGAAAACCTCCCCGCAGGAGGCGGAAACAGATGCTGATGAACGGCTCCAGTTCAGATTTTCATCTGCACGGTTCGTTCTGCCGCCTTCTGTTCGCCTCTGTACCTGACAGCAGATGCAGATTATCCACATTCACACCTTTCTGCGCCTGATAATGAGCTGCCCAAAAGAGATCAGCAGCTCTGAACACCGAGCAGAAGAAGAAGAAGAAAGAGAGGAAGAGAAAGACAAGTTTAAGAGGGAGTGAAGGGACAGAGAGGTGAACAGGTGGGAGGTTTGACAGACAAAGGTGAAAATACGATAATGAGGTCGGAGAGATGGAGAAGAAACGAGACGACGGACAGAAACACTGAAAGATTTGTGCTGCTCGTCTCATCTGCACAGCACCTGTTAGCTTCTAACGAGCCATTACTGCCGATATAATGAGCCACATGAATTATTGAACCTGATATTGATTTGATATCATGTAATATGACCCTGATATGAAACCAGCTGGGCGGCTCCAGTCTGTCAAACGCTGCTCTGATCAACACGTAAACGCTCGCAAAGAACATGTCGACTTAAATGTTTCTCACAGAATACTTGGCAGCAGTTAAATGTTGGAGGAGGGAAAAAGGAATTTGATTATAATTTGATTCATATTTAAACTTGGCGGTGGTGAAGCATCTTCAAAATCTTTGTTTACTGGAGCCAAAACGTTTTTACTGATTGACCATCTGCAAGGAATAAAAAACAAAAAACTGGTAGCTGACAGGAAAGTTCCTGAGCTCCTCTTCCATCAGTGTTGGTGTGAACGACCTCGCCTGCTGTCGGTGTGCGTGTGTGCGTGTGTGTGTGTGTGTGTGTGTGTGTGTGTGTGTGTGTGTGTGTGTGTCGGTCATTCTAACCGTCCTCTCGTCTCTCCTCCAGGTGATTCGAATCCTGAAGGAGCTGAAGCAGAAATATCCCGACAAAGAGCTCGACCAGCTGGTGGAGCTGGCCAACTACTACGCCCTGCTGCACCAACAGAAGAGCAGAGCCTTCTACCGCATACAGGTAACACACACACACACACACACACACACACACACACACGCACACACACGCTTATAAATGGTCCCTGAAGTGAACACCAGAAAAAGAACACAAAGTAGTTCAAGGGCTTGTACATTAGAAGTCACTCCGTCCTGTCCGTCCCCCTCCAGGCGACTCGTATGATGATCGGGGCCGGTAACGTCTTGAAGAAGCACGCGGCCGACCACGCTCGCCGCACGGCCGTGACCGACGAGGAAGTCCCCGAGGACGACGACGTCGGCATCTGCAGCCGCATCTCGTTCGAGAGCGCCCACAGTCAGTGCATGGAGAACTGCGGCATCCTGACCCTGACCGTCGTCTGCCAAGGTAGCGACGTGAGCGAGTCGGAGGAGGAGACGACCGATGTGGTTTATGAGATTTGAACTGTTTGATTTGTTCCTGCTGTTCAGGCGGGCTGGGCGAGAACACCTTCTACGTGGACTACAGGACGGAGGACGGGTCGGCTAACGCTGGGTCTGATTACGAGTACAGCGAGGGAACACTGGTGTTCAAACCCGGAGAGACCCACAAAGAGATCAAGGTGAGTGAGGCGACCTGGTCCCAGAGCGCCTCAGGTGTCCGGGCTGATTGAGCCTGACGGATGATTTCAAGGTTTCTGAAGTCGAGTTGAAACTTTAATGGTCCCTGTGGGGGGAAAAGAGTATAAATATCCGACCGTATAGAATATAAAAGACGAAGACATCTGACAGGTTATTAAAAAAGCTCTGAGCTCAAAGTCGTCTTTGTTGAAATATTGGAGCGAGAAGCTGAGACGCTGAATATAAATGCTGGAGCCTCTGAGGCCGGCGTCAAGACGGATCTACAGTAAGACCAGAACCAGACCCGGTGCAGAACTCCGAGCTGAGACCAGGTTTCTGCTTCATGGAGCTGCATAAACAGACTGCAGATCAAATCTCTCATTTTATTTATCTGTTTGTCTCTGTATCATTTTCTGGACCTCATGTTCACGTGTTTTTGAATCTGAATGTGGTCCAGTAATGAATTCTCTCTGCTCTGTCAGAGTTCGTCAGCTCAGTACAGGTGAGATGAAACATCGATATATCAATTTATCGTATCAGCTCCTCCTGCGATACGATTATTGATGCACTGACGCCAAATTCTGATATTCTTATTAAAACCTTCAGTCTTAAAACTTTGTGATGGTCCAAGTTTGTACATTGTTTTTTTTTTTAATACAAGAATAAGATCTTTTTTGTTGAATTAGTAAACAGCCGCAGACGCCAGACTCCATCTGCAGAAACAGACAACAGATCATTTTATGGTCGAAGAACAAACTTCATTCAAACTCGGCAGAAAAACAAATTAAAAACTCGCCAAAAATATCTCGTTTCCAAAGTTCTCCAGCTCTGGTTGGGTCGAGATAAAACTTTGATTCCCGAGAAGTGACGGGAAGGAAACAACAGGAAGTTATAACTGTCAGCAGTCGACACGTCTGTGGTGTTTAAAATACTCAACAAAAAGCTGAATAATGAAAAAGTAATCCCATAACATTTAGACACAGTGCTGTAATGAGTAACTGATTATTTCAAAGCTCACGATTAAATGAAAACAGTAAATCACAGCTGATGTTCCTGCTTCTCTTCTCTCCAAGTAAAATAAACCTCCAGCACTTCAAACGACTCGTCCTGATCACTGTAACATCTAATTCTGAGTTTAATCTGAAGACGGAGGAAAGAAGTGAAGCTGCGCTGAGTTCAGTCTTTGATCACAGAAACTCTCCGATTTCTGAAACTCACGATCAAACGACGCTGTAAAGATTTTCTGATTGTGGAAGACAGAAACCAAGAATATCAGCTTCTAAAAGCTTCTTAAAGCTTCTTGAGTGTAACGACGAGGCAAACCGAGGTAAATCAGTCATCAGATTTAAGGTGAGGAGATTGAGAGGAGAGGATGGAGGGGGCGGAGCCTGGAGCAGACAGACAGATTCAACCAGCCAATCCGGTGGACAGACAGACACCGACTGAACACACTGTTGGACGTTTCAGCAGATACAGTGGATTTCATTTATCACTGTGACAGGAAACAAGCAGAAACCAATCAAACCTCAACGTCTTGTCTCGGTTAAGATAAAAGCTACGACCGTTTTGTGGTCTATGAGCCTGAAAATCTTTTAAAGTTTCCAGATGTCAGAAGAAAACTGCTCAAAAGTTTTAACTCAGCTGCGTGTAACAGAATAATAACTCAAGCTTGACCATCGAGTCTGACTGAATCGCTGAATGTGCGTAATGTTTCTGGGAGAACGCCCCAAACTTTCCCTCCTCAAGGTCGCAGAGCGGAGAGTCGTGGAGGTAAATTAACAGTCGAGCTGCATCATAATTCAGCAGACGGACTCATCAGTCAGAGAGGTGAGACGGTGAACTACACCGACTCACAGCTCTCCATCAGAGCGTGATGCAGCGTCACCGTCTGCTGCTGCTGTGACTCAGAATCACTTTGTCTTTATCAAAGCTTCAGTCTGCAGATAATTCACCAAGTAACTATGTAACAGCTGTGCAGGGACAAGAATTTTCACATCATTTGGTCGGCGCCAACGTTTCTCCAGTGTCCTGAGCGGTGATTGGTCGTGGTCGTACTCGTAGTGTTGCGACGTAAACATCGTGCAGTCTGATCTGTAAAGTTTAAACCACATCTAAACTCATCTGTTTAGTTATTTTACTTCCGATTAATGTCAGAAAATAGTGTAAAAATGTTGATCCTTGTTGATTAATTTGAGTCTTAAAGGTGCAATCTGTAAGATTTCTAGCTTGAAACGTCCCAAATTATCTAAAATAACATCAGAGTGTAGAAACAATGTTGGCGTTGTGTTAAAGAGATAAAAGTGTCGTTGTTGTTGTACATTAAGAGGCGACACAGTGAGTAAAGCTCAGGCAGCTAACAGGACCGCCAACTGCACGGCCAGTTAGCTGCTACAGCTAGCAGCAGTTAGCGGCAAAACCACCAAAATAATCCGTGACAGCAGGTTTAAGGAACAACTTGTATCGTCGGCGTACGAACCAAACGGTCTTCAGAGAGTTCATCTCATCACGTTAATCTCAGAAGTGGCCTTCGTCTTCTGGACTCCATCCAGAAAATGTTGAAGTCTGAGCACATCAGAGGCCTCACTGGTCCCGGAGCATTAGATTACAGTGCCAACATAATCAGATTTGGGAGCGCCCACCTGTCAGTTAGGATGCGGCGTCATGACCGGATGATAACGATCTCTCGTTCCTGGAGTCTCTGTTTATGTGCCGACTGCTGCTTTAAATATTCAGCGCCGACGTCCAGAGAGAGTTTACATCACCTCACTTTACCTTCAGAGCAGAACAGGAAGGTGCAGCTCACATCAGAATCTACTTTCACTCAGTATTCAGGTCCGATCATCACGAACGACCTGTCTGGAAGTTTTTTATGCATTTTCATCTCCTTAAAAACAAAAACAACAAATCATCTTGTTGTGTGTCTCTGTGCGTCTCCAGGTCGGTATCATCGACGACGACATCTTCGAGGAGGACGAGCATTTCTTCGTGCGGCTGCTGAACCTGCGTGTCGGAGACGCCGAGGGGATGTTCGAGAGCGACGAGGCGGGCGCCGCCCCCAAAGCTCGCCTGGTCGAGCCCCTGGTCGCCACGGTGACCATCCTGGACGATGACCACGCCGGAATCTTCACGTTCAGCGAGCGAATGGTGCGGGTGAGCGAGAGCGTGGGCACCATGGAGGTGACGGTGGTGCGTAACTCCGGCGCCCGCGGCACCGTCATCCTGCCGTACCACACCGAGTCCGGCACCGCCAAGGCCGGAGACGACTACGAGGACGCCAGAGGAGAGCTGGAGTTCACCAACGATCAGACAACGTGAGTCCAGCTGAACATCACAGGTTGTTTCATGACAGACTGATTTTCTCCTCCAACACACGCTGTGATTTAACCTCTTCCTCCCTCAAAGCTTGAAGTTTGTGAGTTTGACTGTAGAGAGAGAAAGAAGCAGCAGAGAGAAGTTCACCTCGTGTCTCCTCCTCACCTCTGTGACCTCCGTCCTCCATCACAGACTCTCCCTCGTCTCCATCGAGCTTCCCAGACAACAATCCTCTCCATTATTCATCAGTTAGTTTAGGGGAGGCCGAGCAGTTCGTGTGCAGAGAGAGTTCCTTTGTCTCTTGTTTGTTTGCGAGCTTGTTTCTCTCGGTGTGTGTTGAGAGTGAATGTTATGATCTTACAGCTGCAGTCAGTCAGGCTCTAATGTATAGATAGTAGAAGATCAATAATCATGTCCAGTGTTCAGCATTTTTTTCAGATTCTCAACATCAGCGAGGTTTTTATCCAACTTCTGATAAAATAGATTGATTACTTTGGCTCTGACACAGAATGTAATCTGCAAAGTAAAGAGTGAAAAGTGTTATAAATATTTGGCTCCAGAATGAAGTCGAGTGGAAGAAAAAGGAGCAGAAAAAAACTGTACTGAGGTAAATAAAGTGAGTTAAAGAGGAACGAGAGGAAAGAAGTTAGTGACTTCTGAAATATAAACAAACTTGTGTTATTCGTTTGTTTCAGCCTGGAGGTGAAACACGCAGGAAGTTGTTGGTTGATTGAGACGTTAATCTTTTACACTTTGAGCGTGACGTCAGAGGAAAATGGCGCCATGTGAATATGTTCTGCGTCATCAATCAAAGGAGAGTTTTCAATTGCTCGACAGGAAGAAACAGTTGTGTAGTAGCTGATTGTTTATTAGTTCTAGTTTATTTTCCACCTCACTTACAGCCACGAGCTTCCTGTTTCCGCCTCGTCTGTCCAACTTCCAGGGACTCGACCCCTGATGATGCTCTGACAAGCTTCCAGATAAAGAAAATAAAACTGTGGCTGCAGTTCCAGTCTGAGTGCTTCAGCTCAGAGCACTTTAACTGTGTGTTTGTCTGAGCAGACGCTCCCTCAGTTTGACCTCAACACTTCATGTTGAATCACAGTAAAGTTCTCTGCTGGGAACCGAACCTGTTGGCTCACTCCATCAGCCAGTCAGTCAGTCAGAATCTGGACCAGGACCTCTGGTGCTCGAGATCACAGAAGGATGAAGTGCAATTTCCAAATAACTGTTGTTATTTTCTAAAGGTGTCACAAAGCTCGTTCTCCAGATGTAATAAAACATGTTTGTTTGGCAGAAACCAGGAGAAATGTCACAAATGTGATCATCCATAATAATCATGGATTATATCACAATCACAACATCTGTCAAAATGATCACAATATCAACTTTTGACCGTATCATGCACAAAAATAGAGAAATCAGTTTGTCAGCGTGTGATTTTACCATTTATGTTGACAGTTAATGAATAATAATGGAAGTAACTCATTGTTGGTGGCAGAAGTCTGTGATTACATCATGTTTTTTACTCAGGCAGATGAAAACCTGACATCCGCAGAAAAAACATGAAACGATCTGGCAACAGAGACGGTTTGTAGTTTGTGTCGAGTCGCCGGCTAACGCGAGCTAACGCTAATGTTCTCTGATTTGAGATCTGGGGATCTCACAAACTGGATGAATACTAAAGTTCCTGCAGTTTTATCTCCTCCTCTGCTCGTCTTCACCTCCTCTGCTCGTCTCCACCTCCTCTGCTCGTCTTCACCTCCTCTGCTCGTCTTCACCTCCTCTGCTCGTCTTCACCTCCTCTGCTCGTCTTCACCTCCTCTGCTCGTCTCCACCTCCTCTGCTCGTCTTCACCTCCTCTGCTCGTCTTCACCTCCTCTGCTCGTCTCCACCTCCTCTGCTCGTCTCCACCTCCTCTGCTCGTCTTCACCTCCTCTGCTCGTCTCCACCTCCTCTGCTCGTCTTCACCTCCTCTGATCGTCTCCACCTCCTCTGCTCGTCTCCACCTCCTCTGCTCGTCTTCACCTCCTCTGCTCGTCTCCACCTCCTCTGCTCTTCTTCACCTCCTCTGCTCGTCTTCACCTCCTCTGCTCGTCTTCACCTCCTCTGCTCTTCTTCACCTCCTCTGCTCGTCTTCACCTCCTCTGCTCGTCTCCACCTCCTCTGCTCGTCTTCACCTCCTCTGCTCTTCTTCACCTCCTCTGCTCGTCTTCACCTCCTCTGCTCGTCTTCACCTCCTCTGCTCTTCTTCACCTCCTCTGCTCGTCTTCACCTCCTCTGCTCGTCTTCACCTCCTCTGCTCGTCTCCACCTCCTCTGCTCGTCTTCACCTCCTCTGCTCTTCTTCACCTCCTCTGCTCGTCTTCACCTCCTCTGCTCGTCTTCACCTCCTCTGCTCTTCTTCACCTCCTCTGCTCGTCTTCACCTCCTCTGCTCGTCTTCACCTCCTCTGCTCGTCTCCACCTCCTCTGCTCGTCTTCACCTCCTCTGCTCTTCTTCACCTCCTCTGCTCGTCTTCACCTCCTCTGCTCGTCTTCACCTCCTCTGCTCTTCTTCACCTCCTCTGCTCGTCTTCACCTCCTCTGCTCGTCTTCACCTCCTCTGCTCGTCTCCACCTCCTCTGCTCGTCTTCACCTCCTCTGCTCTTCTTCACCTCCTCTGCTCGTCTTCACCTCCTCTGCTCGTCTTCACCTCCTCTGCTCTTCTTCACCTCCTCTGCTCGTCTTCACCTCCTCTGCTCGTCTTCACCTCCTCTGCTCGTCTCCACCTCCTCTGCTCTTCTTCACCTCCTCTGCTCATCTTCACCTCCTCTGCTCGTCTTCACCTCCTCTGCTCTTCTTCACCTCCTCTGCTCGTCTCCACCCGTCTTTTCTGTCGTTTTCACGCCACATCACTCTGCAGTCGGGGTGACGGGCCATCGATCATATCTGTCTTACTCTTTTCCATCCTCTTTATTTTTTTTTTTACTTTCTGTCAGTCAGTTCTTCACTTCACAGCTCTTCAGCTCTTCTCTGCTTCCTCTTTTCTTCTTGACCTTCCTCCTGCTTCCTACATCGTTCGTACCTCCCTTGTTCTTCCTGTCAGAATCCTGCTTTTATCTTTAGTACTCGACTTTTCTTACCTTTCTGTTCATCTTTCCTCGTCTCTCTCTCCCCCTCCGTGTCTGATTATCCTCGTTGAGTTGGTTTCCATGGAGACATTTCAGTCCGGCGGTCCTCAGAGACACTAACGTCACCGTCATTATCACTTCCTCTCCTCTAATACCGACCATCATTCTTCAGACCTCGCAAATGGCCGACGTCATGCAGCGAAAGAGCCACTTCACTTTGTGGCTCATTTTCTTCTTCTTCTGTGCTTTTACTCCAACTTTTCCTGTGGAAAGTTTCTGAGACTGTTTTCTTTGGGAGACCTCAGGTCACAGAGTTTATATCACCAGTATATTTCTTGTTTTGTCTCGTTCTCTTCAAAGAGGGATATAAAGAGATTTATATGTTGTGATTTAACAAAGGAGACCTGAACACAAGACACACAGGCGGCTTTGATGCTTCCAACAATAGAAGAAGCAAGAGGCAGATCGCAAAACTCAAGATCAAGAACAAAATCAACAAACCAAAAGGCGAAATTGAGGAAGTGGGAACGAAAGGCCAGAAACACTCGATGGACGACGGAATGAAACGGAAAGTGAGACGTGAAACACGAGGACAAAACTTCAAAATAAAACAGGAAATAACAAAGACACAAACTTGAACTGTTGGAGTGCGATGCGGCCATTTTAGATTCTGTGGTTCTGGGGCTGGAGAGGTGACAGTCGGTCCAACAGAACCTGTAATTATCCGCCTCCTTCCTCCAGATTATTCCCGTCTCGATCTTCTACTGTCAGATCTCCGACTTCTTTACTTTCCTGACTTATCGATCCTGCAACCTCGCGCTTCCTCCTGCTCTGATTTACAACACAGTGGGTCCTCATCAGTGTGTGTGTGTGTGTGTGTGTGCGTGTGTGTGTGTGTGTGTGTTCACGGGCCTTGAGGTTTGCAGCACCTGCATGTCGATAACGTGGACGAACTGCGGTGAAGGCCCTGCGAGCGGGCGCTACGTTACTTATTGATGAAATGCTTTCCCTAATTTGTGTGTGTGTCAATGTCTGTGTATGTGTGTGTGTGTGTGTGTGTGTGTCTGTGTCTGTGTGTGTGTGTGTGTGTGTGACTGTATTGATGTTGATGGAATGTGTTTTTTTGCAGAAATAGTCTCGAAAATATTGCTCAGTTTCTCAAAATTCTCTCTTTCCATCTTTCTGTGTGTGTGTGTGTGTGTGTGTGTGTGTGTGTGTGCGGTTGCAGTCAGACGTTCCAGGTGAGGATAATCGATGATGAGGAATATGAAAAGCATGAGAACTTCTACATCGTGCTGGAGGAGCCTCGCTGGCTGAAGAGAGGGATCTCAGGTGCGTATCGACAGTCTGTGGATTGATTTTGTAAAATCACTTCCTGCGGTGCGTTTCCTCTTTATTAGTTTCACTGAGCATCAAACACTAACAGGTCGTCAATATGCGTCTTCCTGCGCTGCAGACACAGAACGCTGCCGCTCATCAGACGCTCACATCGTTATCGAAGTCGTGATCGCCAGCCGGAAGTGTTCAGTGTTTTTATTGTCGATATTAACAGAAGGATTTTACACAGTTAGTTAAACTCTCCGACTCATCCAGACTGCTGCACTCTGAGTTCTGATTCTGAGCTCTTTGTCTTTAGTTCTCAGCTGCGTCAGTGACCCACTTTACCCACAGGGATCAATACAGCTCCATCTTCTATTAGACACACACACACACACACACAACTACACACACACACCGAGGGACCCATGGAGTCATCTATTACCTGTCTCGACAACAACAACAACAACAACAACAACACGAGTCGCTTCCTCTTGACTTTGAGATCCGCAGAGAGAGAGACGAGGATTCATTTAGATTTCAGAAGATTTTCCTCGACTGTCAGCCGGCTGCCGCAGTTTGTTGTTAACAGAAACGCTGCTGTTTTCGTCGTCGCTGCCTCGCGGTGGACGAAAGATGGAGGGAGATTTCGTTGTTAATGTAAACAACAGAGTGATGAAGTGTGTGTTTGTGGAGCGAGTTAACAAAGAGTCGTACAGTGAAGCTTATTCAAAAGTTTGATGTATTATTAGATCGAGCCTTTGATCGCATCAGTGTGCTATTATTATATATTATATTTATATATATTGTGATCTATACTGAACTCCTCCTCTGTTCTCCTTCACAGCTCTGCTGCTCAGCCAAGGTGAGTCTCATCATTCCCTCCGTGTGAAGCTGCAGATCCCAGTTTGATTTGAATCTGCAACTAGTGATTATTTTCATCATCGACAGAAAACAATGTGAAATCCTCCCGTCAGCTAGTTCTCCAAACAATACAAACACAGCTAATGACTCAGTCTGAGCGTAGAGTCGAAGCTTCCCATTGATTCTATTCATGAAAAGGAACAAACGAGCACGTGTACCAACCGTGGACAACTTAGTGATGACGTGTCCGGGTGATTAAATGTGCGTCATAATCCAACAAAAGCTTCTCTTCTCTTATTCCCACATGTCCAGTAGATCCATTACAGTCAACTATTCGAGTCCAAAGCACATTATTAACTTTACAAATCATGGCAAAAAAGGGATCAACTGATGTCGAGGACGCTATTTTATGCTTTTGTCGGTCTATAAACTCCACCATCCATCAGCAGAACACCAATAAACTGCATGACGGAGGTAAACAGGATGTCTGTTGACCTCTGACCTATTGATTGTCCAGTTAGGAGCTTCTACATCCGCCCTGAGGCCTGAAACAGCCAACGAGTGCTTTGATAGACGGGACACCCGATCCAGGTCCCGCCCCCTCTCTCCTGAGCCATTTACACGCCACCATCCGGATGAGTGACACATCATGTAGCCAATAAGATTTAAAATACATGATTATATAATTTAAGTGGATCTTAAAGCCCAAAGCTTGGAAATGATGCCAGTTTTTGTCATTTCAAGCTATTTTCTGAGCAGATTCGAACAGACGCCACCTGCAGCCGCTCGGGTCGGTTCTGTTCTGGACTGTGTCGCCTGTGCAGCCGGCTGTAATGACCTGGCTCGCGGTTCTGGCATCTCGCTCGGCCCTGCTCGGTGGGGTGATGGGTGCTCTGTCTGTTTACATTTGGATCACAGCAGAACCGGCCTCTGTGAGTCTCTGTGCGGCACAATGCAACCGTTTGGAGACAGAATGCTTACAAATGAGTTGGCGCTCCAGTCGGGGCTCGGCGCCGTGTGCTGATGCAGATATATCACCGTGTTCGGAGCCTCAGAAGACGACCACACGGACTCTGCAGTGGCTGTGCTTCATCATTATAGACCATCGGAGAGTTTGACGTTATGTTATCGGAGGCGAACAGAGAGCAGATGGGACTCGATTGGTTGAACACTGAACCTCCAATACAGCCAAGTGCATTATTCAAATCACAGATTCTGATTAATGTGACAAACAGCTTTGTAATGAAGTACCGTGGTTCTGACCCACACACGCTGTTCTCCAGATGCTGATGATTGATGATCACGTTTGTAGCATCTGTGATTTACGAGCAGCGAGCAGAAGAAGTACCAGCCTGTCCTCATCAGAGAAAATAACACATTTAAGTGTGAAAGCAGCTTATTACGTCCCATATTTACGCCTCTTGTTGGCCTCTAGTGGTCGTTATTATTACAGCAGCAAAGGAGGAAGTCAGGCAAAGTAAAAACAGGTGCGACAGAGAGAGGAGGATGAGTCGCAGGTTAAGGGACGTTAAACTTATTTTGACCCAAACCAAGTAGATTTAGTGGCTGAATCTGAGCAAACTGTGACTGCAGATCGAGAGGCTGAAGTGAGCACTGAACCTGGTCCTCTGTGTCCTCTCAGCTTGTGAATAATCTGAATATACAGAAGAAAAACTGTTCAAACAGCAACAGCTGAGCGCCGTATCCAAGAGAAGCCTGGCAGGATGCTTCATCTCCGCCTCAGTGCCAAGAAGAAGGAGAAGAAGAAGAAGAAGGCTAAATTATTGATTCTCCGTGTGTGTGCAGGTCACAGATATCTAGTGGTGAAAGAAACAGTAAGAGTCCTGCTTTTCAATCCATGTTTGAGGAAAAGAGATTCTGAGCAAAAACACAAAGTTTTCCAAAGCGTTTTCAAGCAAATCCAAGAGGGATTTTGATAGAAGAACACAGACTTCATCCATCACATGTTGAAGTCTTTTAAAAGCTCTCGATGACACAAAACGACCTGAAGTCACTCGACTGTGGCAGCAGCAGCTCGTCCTCCGCTGGAAACCTGGAAGATGTTTGTTTTTGTGTTTACGGCTTTGTGTCTGTGCGTCCTCCTCCCCTCTCACTCCAGAGCAGAAGGACACTTACAGCAGACAGTAAAACACTCTCACTGCTAATTCCTTCTTATTCTGAACTGCTGGTTGTTCTCTCTCAAACACTGACTGAACGCTCGGGAAGGAAAAGACTCACAAGTGGATCGATATTATCAAGAGGGACACGAGGAGAAGCTTAGAGAGAAGTGTTGGTTTCTTCTTCTGTCTCTTACAGACAGAAGAAGAAGAAGAAGAAGAACGAGCAGCACGTTTTGGACTCCAGCTCCTGCGTTACTTCTTACATTGAACGTGACGTTTCCTCACTACATCAGTAAGTTAGAAGAACTCTGACTGAGCCAGCTCTTCTTCCTCTCATCACTTCTTCCTCTACAGCTGTAAAACCTCCTGCAGCCGCTGGAGTGAATGAAGCGTAGAAACAGTCTGATGTTTCCTGAAGCGGACGGGCTGGTCGGATAGAAACAGTCGCATGAGGACGTTATCTTTGGCTCCTGGAAATAATAATAATTGTCTAATATGAACCCCAAAGTGCTGTTTTCACTGCAGAGTGAACCTGCGTGATGCTCCTGAGAACAACATCCTCGCCTCCCTGCTGTCTTCTCGCTCTTTAAGGCCGCAGCTTGTTTACCTCACACGTTCACCTGCAGCAGAACTGTTCCGTCTCAGTTCGCTGACAGTGTGGGAGAAACTTTCCTCCCTCGTTCGTCTCTGAAGATCCACCGCTCTAATCTTTCTGTCGCCGTGTTGTTGTTTTTCTGCTTCCTCCTGCACACACACACACACACACACACACACACGTCGTCCATCTGTCATCTTCTTGTGTCCCTCTCCCACGCTGTGTGAGAACACACACACACACACACACACACACACACACACACACACACACACACTGATGCCTTGATGCACACAGGTGATGAAGCGCAGCTCGAAATAAAATGCTGACTCACGATCCATAACTGACGGAGGTAGAACTGGAAATATCTGTGACATTTTAGATTCTCTCCACACTCGCTGCTGGTCTCCTCATTGTTTCCTTCACTTCTCTCCTTCTCTCCTTCTCTCCTTCTTCCTCCCTCCTCCCTTCTCCTCACAGAGGGGGCCGAGGGGCAGATGAGCTCTGAGGAGGAGGAGGCTCGCAGGATAGCTGAGATGGGGAAGCCCATTCTGGGAGAGCACAGCCGGCTGGAGGTCGTCATCGAGGAGTCGTACGAGTTCAAGGTGCACAACTCGTTTATTTAACGCTTCAGACTGCATAATTCTGGAAAACCTGGAACTTATAACAAATATAACAACTGGATGTTTCTTATTCACTTTGTTGAGTCGTGATACATGATCACAAATGTTTCCAACGATGTTCAAACAGAGAAATCCATCATGTTTCTGAAAGTAACTGCGTTTCATTTGGTCACCTGTCGCTTTAGTCAGAGAGTCAGAGACGAAACATGTCGTGAATAAATCTTGCTTTACTTCTTCCAGTTTTATCTCGCAGCCTCTTCAGACAAAAAAAAAACAAAACATTTTTCTGAGACGTCTGGAAATCTGTTGGAAAAACCTCAAACTGCGAACAACTTAAATTATTACTTCATTATGAATTTTTGATTCACTGTGAGTTTAATATTTGTTCAACTTTAAAAGCCCAGAAAAAGCAATTTAAAAATCTATCTGCCTCACAACCAGGAAGTAAAACTGGAGAACGAACAATTCTCATAACTCTCGTCTTTTCACATTCGGCATCTCGGTTTTTATAAATTAATGGCAGAAATAGTCGACGGCGGGCTTCATACCAACAGCCTCCATCCGATGAGTCAGACTAATGATTTATTGACGCTATCCCACCATCTCAAGGTTTATTACTTAACCAGATCATTTTATTGCAGCCGGAGAATAAAACTGGCAGAGATAAATCTATCATCTCCTGACGCAGCAGAGGAGCAGAGCTACATGTGAGACTTCATGTGCACAGTGTGAAACTGTAAACCCGTCTGAGGGATACAGAACATTTCTCTCCCGAAGCCCAAAAGCCACACCAGGAATGCGGATGCTTGATAGTTGGATGCGTTTCTGTTCTGTGTTATATAATCCACTTTCACACTAGTGAGCCGGGGTCATAACTCTGTCCGCGGGCCGGGCTAACATGGGTTTTGAATTATTGAAAATGCACGAGTTGCCCTCGATACGGCAGCGAGCTCGAGGCGAGCAGAAATTCAAACTGTCATGGCGGACAAGAGCCGCTGCAGGTTCCATCTGTGCGTGAGGAGCGAAGCGAGAGGAAGCGGGACGCGAGGACGGACAAATATTTGATATTATTTGTATCTGCTGACACCCGTTCACTAAATAAGAAGGTTACGCTGCCATCTGTTCGAGTCACTCTCCAGAAAACTAAAATAACGGATTCCTAATTGAGGAAAAGTTTCAGTTCCCTGACGTGTGGTCGACTTCCTGTGAACTGGATCGTACACAGTGTTGGGAGAAGCAGTTTTTTACTCCCCAGCGTCTGTGAAACGCAGCATGAGTGACTGAATCCGTTCTTACCGTCAGCACTCAGGTATGTAATTAAAGCAGCGAGACGTTCACACGTTTTAAAAAGCCCAGAAATCATTAAATCCACTCCAACGCACAGTGAATAATGCCGCCTGCGGTATCACTTCTGGTGACGATGTTGCAAAAACAGCGTTAGAAACATCACTTCAACCTCAATTATCACAGTTTGACTTGAACCTGGAGGTCCTGAGTCCAGGTCCAGCGTCTCACAGACAAATTGTCATCAGTCTTTTATTTGTTTATTGCTTTTTGGGGCTAAATCGAGTCAAATTTAACGTTCTGCGTCTCTAAAGATTCTGGAATCAGCCTGTAAAATAACCATCGTTGATTTCAGTCTCCCTCCAGGTTACTAAAACGTCCAGGTTCCCTGAAGACATGACCTCCGTGTCCTGAATGGTCACTGCAGCCATGGTCCCACCTTTACCTGAGGATGAGGACGAGTCAAAACTGTGTCTCAGACACGCTGCCGTTGTGCGACCAAAACACAAAGAGACACAGTTTTGACTCCAGAATGAGAAGCTGAAGCAAAAAAAAGTGCGACGTGTGTAATGATTTTCAGCCAGTTTATAACCAACAGTGAACTCATTACAAACAACATCAACACAACAGATGAACGAGAGTCCGTCACTCTCAACACGTTGCCACGGAAATGCAATATTCTCAAAGAGTAGTAAGTTCTTCCTTCGGTGCAGCTGAAGACAAACATGTTTTTATTATTTCTGCAGAGACCCTGTTGTTCAAACACAACTCGCAGCTTTATCGCACCGGAATGATCGCGGGCTTGTCGACGGATGGGAAATCAAATCCTCTGCAAATAAAGCAGAAGATCAGGCGCGCTGCAGAGAGCAGGTGGAGCAGGAGGCTACTTACACTGCCAGCTTGGTCTATTATTAAATCTATTGTGTTGGTTGGCAGCTGCCTGATTCTCCTCCATAATCACAATAAAAATCTGACACGTGTAACGTACATCGTTAACTCTCCCAGGTGAATCTGCATCAGGTGTGACACGACAAGAAGACGAGGCAGCAGAACAACAGGATCAATTATCTCCTGAAGAGAAAATGTTCCGCTTTCTGTTTGTTCCCAGCGAGCTGCCGCACTGCACCTTTAATGCTTCCTCTGCGAAAGCGACTTATTTAGTTTAATTCGTTGAGACGTCACACTGAAGTTACCGTTCTGTGTCGATAACAATCAGTTCTGTAGTGTGTAGGTGTGAAACTCTTGTGATCTACCTGCAGAAAAAGGTTTTATACCTGGACGACCTCGTCCACTCGGTCCTGATGACTTCGTCTGAGTCTCTCCTGTGAGTTTTATCGACAGGTGATCAAATAAAACGCACCGATACTTCAACAAAACTACAGATTTCTCTGGTTTTGGAGTAAACAGCTCGATACCATATCAGACATTCACTACACGGTTATAATGGCCGGACAAATTAACGATAAATTATAAATATCGTTATCGTGAATATCATGCCGACACTCCTAAACACCTGCATTGACCCATTGACCCGTTTCTGACGTCATTATGACATCAGACCACACCTGACTTGACCTTCATCCTCACTGTGATCTCAGCTACACACCTGTGAAGTTTCATCACTGCATCTTTCACCGCTGTGACGCTATCGAGCTCACAAAACGTCTCATTTTTAACCGAAGAAAATAAAAACAATGGAGGCTCCAGATTCCAGACAGACGGTGTCTGACGAGCTCCGTCCCACCTGGGCGACTCCGTCTACCTGTCCTCTGTGCTCTAATTGGTCACTAACGAAGTGTGATGTGTGCTTCTGATTGGCAGAGCACCGTCGACAAGCTCATTAAGAAGACCAACCTGGCGCTGGTGATCGGCACGCACTCCTGGAGGGAACAGTTTGTGGAGGCAGTCACTGTCAGCGCAGGTGAGCTGTGTGTGTGTGTGTGTGTGTGTGTGTGTGTGTGTGTGTGTGTGTGTGTGTGTAGACATGTTAGTGGAGTAATCAAACCTCTGTCACAAGGAGAAACTCACAGCTGCTTTAAGAGTGATTAACTTTGACGAATCACTTATAAAGGGTCAGTTCACCCCAAAATACAAAATCCAAACGCCTCCTCGTCTCCTGCAGTGTAATTTATCCGTCTGGATTGTTTTAGTCTGAGTTGCTGAGGGGGAAAATACTCTGCGAAGTTGCTGTGGATGGAGAAAAGCTCCCACACCAGGAGCCTGGAGCAGGAAACCAGACGCTCTGCAGGCAGACTTAACGATGATTCGTTCCCAGTTGTGTCGTCCCGTTCTGCAGCACGACCGCACGATAATCACGGCGGTGCCTGATTAGATCTGAGACGAGGCCTTAAACCCTCCTCGCAGTGCAGTGTCACATACTTTGCAGGATTGTTGTTTGTGTCGTATAAACTGTGGTTTCCACTCATTTATATGGAAGTTGTTAAGTTGTATTGAACCAGGTCTCTGCAGGCTGTTGGTTCACACTGAACATCAGCTCTCCTAATTAAAATACAAAAAAAAAAAAGTTTTTGAAGATGAGAACATGGAGCAGATGAGGATAAATGTGTGGATTTACTCTGAGAGGTGGAGGAGCAGAGAGGTTTCCTGCCTCCGTCACTTCTCTCAGACGTTCACGGTTCATTACTGAAGGGTTTTTTTGGAGGAAACACAGAGTGAAGGTTGTTCCAGGAATACTGAGACGCTGCTCGAGCTTTGTTTTCAGTCAATATCAACCTAAAAGTCTCAGGTATTAACGTTGTGATCCCTCCACCTCTGAAACCGAGCTCACGCCTGAATGTACAGAATATAAACTGATAACTAACGACCACAGATTATGACTCGCTGAAGGAAACAAACAATCTGAGCTTCGTGTACGTAACTTCATCTGTATTTGTCCTTTGGGTCGGTAAAGCTCATGAAGCAGTTCACATTCAGTCCTTCAGTATCGTCCTCATGTTGACGCAGCTTTACAAACCGCTCCGCTTGTGTAACTTAATCAATCAACATGAGAATCACATGTCACAGAATTAGACAATATCAATTATCACCAAGATCCAGTTCAAGTGGTCCGACATTGTGGTTCAGATTTGTTATTCTGGGTCGCCATCTAGTGGACAAAACAGTTGACTACAGGCAGAAGTGAGCAGCTGTATATTCACAGATCAACAGGTTCAGTTCTGAATATATGAAACTGTGTCTCTGTCTGCAGAATCAAACTCTCTGGTACCAGCTGTGTTTCCTGCTCCCTCTTCATCCTGACAGCATATTGACTCGTTAGAGGAAACAGATGAATTAAGATAAAATAAAATGATCCTTCATTAGGGAGGAAATGTGCAATATTACAGCAGCAATAGAGTATAAAGTAAAGTAACAATAATTGAGTGCATCAATTAAAAACAACACAAAATATAGAACAAGATCAGTAAAAAAGCAGGTGAAACAATATAAACAACATCGATGAGACGCCTGTTTCTCCTCAGGTGACGGCGATGATGACGAGGAGGGTCGCGAGGAGCGTCTTCCATCCTGTTACGACTACGTCATGCATTTCCTCACCGTGTTCTGGAAGGTTCTGTTCGCCTGCGTCCCGCCCACAGAGTACTGGAACGGCTGGGCCTGTTTCTTGGTCTCCATCAGCGTCATCGGCCTCCTCACCGCCGTCATCGGAGATCTGGCGTCACACTTCGGCTGCACCGTGGGGCTGCGGGACACCGTGACCGCCGTGGTGTTTGTGGCTCTGGGAACTTCTATTCCAGGTCAGGGAAGTGGTTTTGTGTTTTTGTGTTTTCGTGTCTCCTCATATTTATTTTCTGTTCACCTGTTCTGCCTCTTTGTGTCCTCCAGGTGAGTCAAATCCTGATAATCCTGATAATCACAAACCCAAACTTTCATTAATCCAGTTTAAGTATTTAAGAGAATAAATCACACAACAAATGTGACATTTACTTACAATCTTACTTCAAAAGTCTGTGAGCCAGAACAAACCCGAGGATACAGACTGGAACCTGCTTGTCCACATATTCAGAATCTTTTCATCCAGATTTAGTTCAACATTTATCTGGTTATCAACACTTGTGAGGGCGTGACGGAGGGAACCGCAAACAGAAGTGGATCTACCTGTTGTTCCACCTGCCACAGTATCACTGCATCACAGTTACCTGCAAACGTGAGACTGTCAGTGCGGCGTCGTCTCTGCATCTGACTGCACGTCTGAAATATGAACGTGCAGAGTCGCGACATCAAACCATCACGAGACAACAGACACGTTTCCAGAGCCGCAAACCTGAGAGAGACGACGGCTGCCGGTGTCTCTCTCAGGTTGTTTAGGATATATTTGTGTCGATGTCGTCATTCTTTGTCTCTGTGATACTTTTGTGTCTCATATTAATTTTTTTTGCCTCTATTCTAGTCGTATGATTGACAAAGAAATGTTAACGGTCACTCTGAAGAGACGCTCCGGCCTCCTGACAGCTTGTTGTGCCAAGGTGTTTTGTTTCGTCTGCTCATGTCTGCGACTGAATTCGTCCGATTGAAGACTGAATCCGACTGTGCAGCTTCCTCTAGTTGTGTGAAGATGATTCACTCATTTTCTCTCTCTCTCTCTCTCTCTGTCTCATCCCAGACACTTTTGCCAGTAAAGTCGCCGCCATGCAGGACCAGCATGCCGATGCGTCCGTTGGTAACGTGACCGGCAGCAACGCCGTGAACGTGTTCCTGGGGATCGGCGTGGCGTGGTCGGTGGCCGCCATCTATTGGAGAATTAAAGGAAAGGAGTTCAAGGTGGACCCGGGCTCGCTGGCCTTCTCCGTCACACTCTTCACCATCTTCGCTTTCATCTGCATGGCCGTGCTGCTGTTCAGACGCCGGCCCTCCATCGGCGGAGAGCTCGGCGGCCCGAGGGTCCCCCGCATCCTCACCACCCTGCTGTTCCTGGGCCTGTGGTTCCTCTACATCCTCTTCTCCAGCCTGGAGGCCTACTGCCACATCACCGGCTTTTAAAACGGGAGTTGACGAAAAGCTGTGGAAGAATACTGCGCAGCAACACACACACGTACTTTAACATTCGACCCTCAGTTTGACACGAAACAAGATTCATCTTTTCAAGCGTCCGCTGCAGCCTGGAGGTGTCCTGGTCCTTCGATGCAGCGATGTTAACAATACTTCAGATACATGTTAATACACACACACACACACACACACACACACACACAGTTTATATGTACGCATGTGGAAACAGACCATAAACACACACAGTCACAGGCATGATGAGGGGCAAGAGGAAGTGTTTGTGAGGGGCGAGAAAAAAGTGAACACGAAAGGTTTATTTCAGCAGAGTTAGCGGAGAGAAGACGGAGAGAGGAAGAAAGTGACCGAGAAGTTGTTATCTCGTTTGAAAAGAGAGTCAGGTGCACCGCTGGAGTTGATTGAAAGTCGGGTGGGTTGGGATTTGATTGGAGGAGCTGTCCCGTGACATCAGATCCACTGACGGAGAGCAGGATGCAACAGAAACCTGTGCACGCCGGACAAAACGATCCCAGGAACATCTTTGTTCGTCCCTGCCACCTTCTCCTCCGGCACAGCTTCATGTTCCTTCACAACGAGGTGGAGCGCTGCGTGAAAAAAAAAAAAAAGAGTGGAATGTTTACAATAACAATCACATGAAGCTTGTTTACTCCAGGAGGTTTTCATCCAGTGGTGACGCTTGTCTGATACACTGTATGGAAGGCTGTTCTCCACACGCGCTGTAAATAGTTCAGATCCACTGTACATAGAGTGAAGTGTTTTCAGCAGGGTGAAAAACACACGATCCCCACAGAAAGTCATCTCACTGCAGTCAGACAGAAAAGTTTCAGTGTTTTACAAATTCAGGCAAAAGACTGGAACACATTCCCAAATATTAGAAAAGTGACGACTAAAGTCTCAGCTGACCAAACAAATGAACGACCGGCGGGCGAAATAAAAGAGGAGAGAATATTTTAAAGAGCCATATCTCCCCAGAATCCACTGACAGAGCTTTGTATATCACCCTGAGGGATCATTCCTGCATGTATAGCCAGAAACATTTACACATAAACCACATATAAACTATGTTAAAGGGAAAATCCACCTGTAAATTACATCCATAAACTGCATTTGTGCGTCTGCTCAGTAAACTCAGCCGGTTCTGGATGTTAAATCTTCCTGCGTACAGCGGACGGGACGCAGGAGACGCGTTTGATCCAGCGGAGGAACAAAAAAAAAAAAAAGGACATTTTCCTCCTCAGAAGGACCAAATGTGTGCTCACATCGAAGCACGAGGACTGAGATCTGAGTGACAGTCAGTCATAGCTGTGTCATTGTGGGTAGTGACAGACTAATCCATTACTGTGGCATGTATCCTGACAGAGTAATCCATTACTGTGGCATGTATCCTGACAGAGTAATCCATTACTGTGGCATGTATCCTGACAGAGTAATCCATTACTGTGGCATGTATCCTGACAGAGTAATCCATTACTGTTAGTGACAGCAGCAGCAGCGCAGTCAGACAAACATGCACGGGCGGTTTGAAGGAGGCTTTTTACAGTGTTAGTTCACTTTCAAAGTTAACAAGATACTGCGTTTTGATCAGGACACATAAGATCTTAATCTGCACATTAATTAGGATGCAGGATGCTCGTCTAATCTGAACCACGCTGACGCTTCAAGACAGCAGCCGTACAATGCCTTAAGAACAAAGTCTCAAGTAAAAATCTAGTATTGAAGCTTTCAGCTGTACAAACTGTGCAGGCTGCACTTTATCTGACGTAACTAAAACATACTGTGCTGTGTTTTTTTTTCTTTATTCTGTAGTTAAACTGTTAGTGTGCAATAGGAGGAAACTATGAGCAGTCTGCTGGATCCTCGTGGAGTTTCTGTCCTGTGGGAAGAGATCGCTGTAATCTGTTCCCGCCCGATCGTCTGTGCTTCGAGCACAATAAAAGCACCCAGACATGCGGAAAAAAATGACTTCCCATTTTGACGGAAAGTCTGCACATTGTTTCAAACAACTACAAGGTCTATGTTGTCCAGGCGGTGTTTACAGTCTGCAGGCCAGCAGCTGACAGTGCTGGGCTCTGCAGACAGCTGACAGGAACTCTGCAGAGGAGCAGCAGCGTCATTATCGGATTGAATCACAGTCACAGTACCAGAGTTTCATAGTGTCATAGTGTCGTAGCATCGGTCGTTTTCAGTGGAAAATGCTTTAGAAAACTCTGCCCTTCACGGCATGTATGTTTTGCTCAGTATTGCATGGCAGAGTTGGAACATGGAGTAAAATGTTCACAAGCTACTGAAACTACTAAACCAAAACTAGAGCGCTGCAGACCAGCAGACGACCTCCGACTGGCTGTGACGTTTACACACCGACGCTTCAGGTTCACGACTCCAACACTGAGGAAGTCGTGAAGCTGAGAAGTCAGTGTGCAACAGCATAGTATGATGATAAAGTTAAAGGGACAGTCTGCAGCCAAATGCAAAAAAAAAAACATTTTCCTCTGTGGTGCTGTTTATCGATTGTTGTGGTGCGAGTTCTGGAGCGATCAGCTGTTCAGACGTCTGCCTTCACTATATCATACTGGAGCCGGATGTCAATAATAGATTTTAACAACTCAGCAACAACTTCTTTCCAAAAAATCCTCTCCTGGTCACTCAAGATAATCCACCGACAAACGGCATGTTTTAGTAATTTAAAAGAACGTTTGTTTCCTTCGTCTACGTTGAGCTTCTGTCTTCACCTGTTTCATGTAGGAACGAGGGACGTCGTGATAAACCAGCAGTAACAATAACCATGATATCTAAAAGTTAAATATTGATATCATGTAAAAAATACACATGTGATGTCAGTCTTCACTTTGTCAGAGCAGGTAGCAGTGATTCAGGTTAACACCGGTTGCCACCCGCCATTAATACATTAAAATGAATGAAGTGTAATTGATTTTGTTTGCTTTTGCACAGATGTGGTTAATTTATTTGCCAAAAAAGAGACAAAACTCATTATGAAATTGAATACTAGAGATAAAATTATATTTTTATCACAATCATACTGACTTCTTTAGGCCACGATACCTGTGTAGTGATATGGAAACTTAGGCCCAGTAGGAACTATTTTGTTTCTACCCAGCAGCTGCATCACCTCCATCGACACTGAGCTCGTCAGCGTCACAGCAAGTGACACAGCAGCTAGAAAGTGGCTCCTACATGCTCACGACAAGGTCTGTGGATTATCTTATCCTGAGTCTCACTGACAGACGAATCTACAGCTGATATCCCCGAAACTCAACAACTCACATCACAACAGTACGAGTGGGTAAATAACACTGCAGGTGAAGGATGTGTGCTTTTGTTTTGGGGGTGAACTGTTCACTTCACATCGAGCTTAGAAGCATCAGGAGTCCAGCATCGATTGATTTATGATCACAGTCCTCGTTAATAATATTCACTGCCTAATATCAGTCACATTAATCTAATATATCTGTGAGGACATTGTACTCTGATAAGTGCTACACAAGTGGAATTTGTTCTCAATATGATACTATCAGATAGATTGGATGCGTTTACCCTTCTCTAACTATACTTTGTAAACTTTATAAAAATCGATTTTGTATCTTTTCCTTGCAGATATATCCAAGGTAGATTTTTTTGTACTTCTAAACGATGTTTAGAGTCGTATCAGTAGAGTTGGTAGTTGTAGATTAAATTTAGTGGATTAGATTTTGATATATTTCCACAGTGAGGACGCTCCCCGTCAGCGTAGTGTGTCATAACCCAACAGAACCACCATCTGATTTACTGAAGCACGTCGGCGTCTGCTGACTCGTTTGTTGTCTGTGTTACTTATGTATATTTCCTCTCATAAGATGATTTATTTAGATATTTATTTATTTACAAGAAGATTATTTATCTACGGATAAGCTGTGCCGCAGGTCCTTGAGGCGAGCGGCGAGGAGTTTAGTTCAAGGAGTTTGGTTTCAATGTGCAATACAGAACAGAAAAGAAGCAAAACACCTCTGACACCATCTTTTTTCTGCTCCAGTGTTTGTCGTAACCCTCTGCCAACGTACATTTCTTCATCCGGTTTCTATTGAAGGAGGAGTTTTTGAGTGTAAGTAGCATGTTTACATGGCGAAACAGTGATGAACATTGCCAGTATAATTGTCAGTCTTGGGTCGTGTTGAGCTCATGTGTAGATATGAACGGTGGCTGTGAGGCAGGTCGGTGGTGTGTGAGGTTAAAACAGGAGTTGAACTGTTGAGTCGACTCACTGCAGCACCAGGTGGGACCAAGATTACACATCACACACACACACAAACACACACACGGGTCTGCTGAACTCTTGTGTAATCTCTGACTGGGTAAAAAAAAAAAAAAAAAAGCGATCAGCACCAGCGGGTACGGGATGGATCAGCTCGGATTGTGTACCCAGCATGCCCAGCGTCGTTCCAGCAGATGTGGCCCAGATGTGGCTCAGCGCCCGCGAACAGAACTGTCTACAATGTCCGGACAATGTTCCATGTTTCCATGAACTTCTGTACTAACTGTCTGGCTTCGGCCTTTGCTGTTCTGTAGCTAGATGTGATGCCTCCCCCATCCAGCCTCCCCTCCTCCCCCTCCCCTCCCCCCCGTGTGTGTCCGTGTTTGCCTCCCCTCCGTGTTCCTCTGCAGATGCATGATGAATCCCCGTGTACACGTGTTAGCAGCATGGTCTACTGTGATGGACGCCATATTTTATCAGGTTGATTCCCCACAGTTTCGAAAAAAAAATCCCAAACATCAGAGGCTCTCTGTGAAATAAAATAAGCAAGTAGCTCACACAGACACAACCACGACTACACACTGATACACTGAAGACACACACACACGCACACACACACACACACACACACACACAGCATTCATGGATTCAGTGTGTGCTGCTTATTTGTTTAGTTATCCTCAGAAGCTGTGAAAAGAGAGCGCACTCTGTTGTGTCACGTCTGCAACGAGCTACATCCCAGCTCATCCTTTTGTTTGTTGGTGTACGATATTTCTGTGTCTGTGTAAGTGTTCTTCTTCTTCTTTTTCTTCTTCTTCTTCTTCTTCTTCTTCTTCTTCTTCTTCTTCTCCTTCTTCTTCTTCTTCTTCTCCCATTAGCTGCCTCCCAGGTCTTGCTCTTCAGTGTGTCTCTCTGTGAAGTTTTGTTCCTGTGATGATGAAAATGTCTCTCTCTGCCTGAAACCTTTGTAGGGAATTAAAATGACTGAGTTACTACAATATCTTGTGATAGACATATACATTTATTCAATACTGTAATAAATTATTAACTGAAGATGATATTTAAGTTTTTTTATGAAATGCAGAAAAAGAAATCTTAGAAAAAAAAAATTCCAACTTGTTTTTGAGAAAACGGCATGAGGTGTAATGTGTTACTGGAAGAAAATGAAGGTCTTTGATCAAGTGAAGTTGACCTTATTGGAATATAGTTTATTTATTTTCAAGGAGAAACGTGTCTGAGTCGTTATTTTATCTCTAATGTGCAAACAGCAGTCGAACCCGACATGGACGGAGTGTGAAACAACAGGCCACTGAGGCATTTTGCAGGTAAATAAGAACTCTGCAGTCTAAGAGGCTGTGTGCATGAAAGAAAATGAACTTTTTGAAGAAGTGAAATCATCGTCCTGGTAGCTCAGCACACGTCCCATGAACAGAGGCCCTGTCCGCGCTGCAGCAGCCCAGGGTTTGAGTCCAACTGGGGGCA
Source organism: Sparidentex hasta (assembly GCA_030272975.1). Lineage (NCBI taxonomy): Eukaryota > Metazoa > Chordata > Actinopteri > Spariformes > Sparidae > Sparidentex > Sparidentex hasta. The sequence continues at coordinate 38,652 of JARJLU010012421.1, read as the reverse complement.
CTTTGCTGCATGTTGCCCCCTCTCCCATCCCGTTTCCTGTCAATTAAGTCATAAAGGCCAAAAAAAAGAATATGAAAAATAAAAAGCACATTAGTAGGAATGAGCAGGAGTTCAATCCAAAGTAAAAACAAAGATCAGGACATCATTCTTCTGACTGTCAGTCGGATATTTTAAAGGTCCCGTGTGTTGGATAATACAATTAATGATTATGTTTTCATTAGTATATGATCACCCACAACTAATAATTGTTGTATATTTCAATACTTTAGTCTGAGGCCTTTATATCTATAGAGGGAGTCTGGCCTCCATTTGTACATTTCTCCGTTTCATCATATGGTTGATGCATTCTAGCAAAACAATTTCTGAAAACCATCTAGAACAATATAATTCAAATTTGTACAAGACTACAGTGTAAGTTGTTATAAAAACGTCTCAATTTTTAGCAAGTGATGAACAATCACTGGAATCAGTTCTGAATAGTGAGGATTTGCAGTTTCTTGTGTGAAATGTTGGTTTTATCGGGAAACATTACACCTCCTGGGAAGTCTGAGTTACACAGAAAAATGTGTACATGTTTACTGGGTACTATTAAACTTACACATTCACAAATGAATCAAGTCCACATTCATCAGTCGTAAAAGTGCAGGAGTGATACTGATTATCTGTATTAATGTATAATCTCGCCCTGTACCATCCAGTCCAGCAGTGTATTCATATGATGAGTGTTTATATTATTATTATTATTATTATTATCATTATTTATATTACTGCCCTTCAGAGATTTCCAGAAGGATTTACTGTAAGTGACAGTTTAGTTGAAGGTTGTGCGTTACAATTACTGATTCCAGGAAAAACACAATATGATGCTACACTGAAGACTTTTTTGTGGGGATCCATCACATGGAGCAGAGATTCATACTATTTAATAACAAATGGTACATTAATACAAATATATTTTTATGAATATCTGGTTTATTCTTATTGGAGATTGGGATGTTGATGTTTTTATCTTTGGACACCAGAAAAATATTTGAATTTAATTTCACCTCATTTTTGTTATTAACTATTTTAGTGAAAATGTACTAAACCAAGTATGGCACCATTTATAAATCTGAGTATAAGAGAAGACAATTGTCAGAAGGAAAAATCTTACTATCATACAAGACTGACAGTTGAATTACAGTGCTTTGAATGTTGTATTAAACAAAAATAAACACCAAAGACATGATAAATATATACATAAATGAATAAATAAATGTATAGATTTATAGATTAATGAATAGATTTTACTCTCTTATTCTGTAAATTAAACATTTAGCCAAACATAGAATCATATTTCAACATAGTTAATAATTTTTATTTTCCAGGTTCATAGTAAATGTTTGATCGTCTCTAGAGACAGAAGCTGGAAATTCAAAAAAATAATAGTTTAAGTTTCTATTTTTTATTTAGTTTTATTACAGGAAACTCATCTTGCTGCTGCGCTATTTCAGTCCCAGTGCGCAGATGCGGAAGTGACGTATTGGGTCGTGAGGTTGGATTTCGTTGCTGGTGGTTAACCCGGTCAACCTGTGCAAAGACGAGGGAGTTTCTTCAATATTCGCAAGCGTGTCTATTTAGATAAGTAATTGTGCGAGAATAGCAGTCACCGGATTAAACCCCAGCGGAGGCCGGTCCCGGAGACGGTCGGGTTTCATCTGTGCTCGGAGCTGAACCACAAATCATCGGAGCGGCGGAAGAAGGTAGCTAACGCGTGTAAGCGCCATTGTTTATGAGCAGGCGGAGAGCAGGGCCTTCGGCTCATTCCCGGGTTTAACCACACACACTTGGATATAAACACCAAACGCATGTTCTGTATTTGATTTTAAATTGTTATCTCTGGGAAATAATTCACAACATTATTATTTAATTGAGGCGTAGTATTGAGTTAGTAATGGCCGCCCCCATGATTCAGGTGGCAGGTAAGGGAAATTACATAACACACAGATCAGAGCTTATCGTTTTAATTAAAACCAACCGCTCCACAGCAGCGTGTTTTCTCAGTAGGTAATAACTGTTATGGATATCAATCACGGTGATCAGATGTAACACACCCCTAACGTAACGTGCCGCTTGTTAACAGCACGTGCTCTGTTAGAAGATAACTGACACTAACGGTTCTGTCTCCCGACCTCAGTAACTCGTATTATTAGTCAGTCGTGGTGGAGAATGTGCTCGAAACAGCTGCTTTTAAACGTTGCTATTAATAGGACAAACAGGAACATGGCCGAGGAAGACGGAGCAGCTAGCTGGTGTTTGGCGGGCTGACGAGCTGCAGCACCTCTGTGACGCTGGTGCACCTGTTTAGCTAACAGCTAACGAGATGCTCTGAGGCTGTGGACCCATCGGCCTCCTCTGGACTCTCCACCGGCTCCAGAGACGGACTGTGTGTCTCACGACAAGCGTTGACTTTACTTGGTGCTGGAAAGAATCGTTTCTTGTGAATAAATCTGAAATAAGCAGCTATAGTGGATCTTCATGTGGATGCGTGAGTTTATTGTAGGTGTCTTTGGAGAAATGGCGGAGGGAGGACGAGGTTCAACAGGTGGCCCTGGAATATCTGTCAGATCCTCTCAAGACACAAAAGATTTGCTTCTGTCCAGATCTGATAACATTTGTCTTTTTTTCCCTCCACTGAACATTATGCACCAAGGGGCATATTTACCTCTTGAGATTCTGCTTTATTTAGTATGTTTTTAAAAATATATTATGGTAGTTGCACTTGAATTTTGATAAACAAGCAATATTAAATATGTATGGGCCCTATTGGCAGAATATAACCTTTTTTACATTACATCCACTTGAGTGGACAGATGTATTCATGTTGTCAGATGAGAAATATTATTTTATGATATGGAAGTAAGTATTTCTAACATCTTTATTGGAGGGAAAGTATTGTTTGTACCTGTCGGGTTTTCTGAGACTTGGGAGGGATCACCTGTTATACTGCCTGTGCACGGTGTCCACTTCAGGATATGGGGATATACGTAAACTCTTTCCAAATGACATGGCAAAAAACAAGTGCTTCTTTGTTCTTCTTTATCTAATAGTTTATGCATTGAAAGAGATATGGACCGCCAGAGCTCAAGGTGACATTTCCACATTGTGTTTTTTTTTATGTCCACAAAACAATTATTTTTCTAAAATGGCTGAAATGATTTATGAATGAAATAATTTTCTCCCTCTCCCAGCAGGCAAGACGATATGTCATACTACTCGTCCCGTAGTTCATCTCGGGCCACTGACTGTAAAGTGTACGTGGGCGACTTGGGCAATGGTGCTGCCAAGGGAGAGCTGGAGCGAGCATTCAGTTATTACGGCCCACTGAGGAGCGTTTGGGTGGCCAGGAACCCTCCTGGTTTTGCCTTTGTGGAGTTTGAAGATCCCAGAGATGCAGAAGATGCTGTGAAAGGCATGGATGGAAAGTGAGTGTAACATATTAGTGATAATCCTTGCAGTCTCCATGAAGACTGTTGCAAGAGTCACAGGCGTGTTTGGCCTCGCTTACTGACGTGTCTTCTCCTCAGGGTTCTTTGTGGTTCCCGTGTTCGCGTAGAGATGTCAACAGGCATGTCCAGGAAGGGCCGTGGTCGCCCTAGCCGGCGCCAGTTTGACCCCAATGACCGGTGTTACCAGTGTGGGGACAGGGGCCACTACGCCTATGACTGCTACCGCTTTAGCAAGAGAGGGGGTCGTCGTGGCAGCAGGTGAGAGAATAAAGTCTGTTAGCATGGCTGCTACTGGTGCTTTTATCCGCGCCTGTAGATGTGCTTTATCTGCCTCCAAAACAGAAAGACAAAAGGTGGAAAACGTGTGACTTTCTCTCCCTTCAGGTCTCGCTCTAGATCCCGATCTCGCTCTAGGTCCAGGTCACGCGGACGCCGCTATCGTTCTCGCTCACGCAGCCGTAGCCACAGCAGGTACGTCAGCACTGACACACAGACGCATCCATATGTGGATATTAATAGAAAATTCTTGTTTGGGTGGGTTGTTTAATTAAATTAAATATCACTCTATAGTGATGTTTTTACATAAAATGATAAACAGTCAGGTTGCTCATTTTATTTATTTAGTTATTGATTGTCAGCCAGTCTAACAGATGAGACTTGTGGTTGTCCTTTATGTGACTCTTGTTGTTCTCTCTCAGGAGCCGTCGCCGATCTCCATCGTACTCCAGACGCAGGAGCAGGTAAAACAGCTTGTTGAAGTTTGTTTTATTGGTTTGTTCATTCTTGTGCTTTGTGTACTGTTGGCAAGCGGCGTGACCGTTCCTCATCAGGGCCTCGTTATTCCAGTTCTACAATAGAATCTGGGAAAGGCTCAGGAATCAATTAAGTACAGTGATGTTCTCAGCCTAACTCTGGTCGTCAGCTGTTCACCTGTCATAGCTGTTACTAATCCTGATTTGTTGCCTGTGATATTAGGTCTGGCTCCCCTGCCCGCTCCAAGTCCAGGACTCCAGTGAGAAGGTACGTTGTGTGAACTCCAGATCCAACCCTCTGTTGACATGCAATCTGAAATTGCTCTGCTCTTTGATGTTGAGGAGCAGAAAAAAAAATGTGATTGGCTTGTTGTCAACTTCTTTAGGTTTTATTTATTTATGTATGTATTTATTGTGTCAGCTCTGGTTTACATAAAGCAATAATCCAGTTAATCCCTGTATCATTTAGCTCTTAAATCCAAATTTAGGATAGTGATTTAAGATGTGGTTGGCGTATACATTCTGCTCCTTTGCTACCCATGATGCCCTTCTCTGCTCAGGCTTGCAGTTATATTTACAGCATAAATATGCAAAAGCATAATTCCAGGATTATCTTTCAACAGTGCTGCATGTAAATATTGGGGGGGTTGTTCTTTTTGCCTTTCCTCCAGTCGCTCCAGATCTCGGTCTCGATCTGGCTCAGTGCCCAGAGGCCGCTCTGTTTCCCGATCCCGCTCACGGTCTCCGTCTGCCAACCACAAGCGCAGCAGGTAAATCCTCAGTCTAGATGTTTCTCATTCACTGAAACAGGGTGTAGGTTTGTCTAATAAATTTCTCGATCTTAGAAAGAGCTTAGATGTCAGTGTTTCTACCAAGACTTCTAGATGTGTTTAACACCTTCACCTCAGTAGGAAGATGCACTAAGTTTAGAGATTTTGGAGATCATAGTTCAGGCCACAGCTTTCCAAGAGAGGGTCAGTTATGTATTTCTCATTAGCCAGAGCTAGCTGCTCCATCCTAGGCAGGGGATGAATTTAAATAGACCCTCCTCCCACCCGGGATCATCACACTGCTGCTGAACAACCTACACATGATGGTGAGACGGATGACCTGCGAGACCCCTTTGCCGCCTCGACGTGGAGAGATCTACATCTTCAGCCATATCCTCTGCCTCCTCTGATGGCCAGCCGTGGAGGGGGAGGGGTAGACAGTGACTTGGACCCTCATGTAGGGATATATAGTTTAAGGTGAAAGATTAGAGCTCTGTCTTGTGCTCCCTTTTCAAACTCTCCAAAGTCCTAGTTGATCTTGAAAAGAGAGCACATGAGAGACGTCTCCGCCCAGCCTGTCATAGCAGCTAAAACTAGCAAGAGGCGCCCATATCTCCTGCCTTCTGTGATCTCACCCACCCTACATGTAGCTCTATTCTGAATAAATGAACTTATGCTGAGAGAGGAAGAGAGAAATTTTCATTTACTGGATTGACATTTGAGTGTTAAGTATAGATTTATCAATGTTAATGTTTTTGATTTTCTCTTAAATTTGAATTCCTATTCTGAATTTGGCTAGATCAGGCAAACTCATCAGATAATTATTGGTTGAGATCAGACAAAACGACACCATTGGTGTGACTTAAGAATCTTTGCAGCACAGTTTTGTTTATTTTTCATATTTTCTTTAAAGCGTGTGGTGGGAGCTGAGCACTGCACTGACACCGCAGCTGATCCCAGGCCCAGGGTCTGCCAGCTGGCGGTGTGTACGTCCTGCGGGAGGGTGACTAAGCGCTGACCTGAGATCAGCCTTCGCCTGCATCTGGTGTTAGACAGCGAGAAAGAGGTCGACCTACCGACCGACCCCTCCCCACAGTGAATGGGTGACCGTCTGTTCAACCGACGCACACGCTCAGACGAGATCAGCCCGTGCACACATAGAGTTGTTCTACTAGAATCACCCAGCCAGCCTTCAGATCTACCAGAGGGCTGACCCACACAGATCAGAGTTCGACCACTACCTTTTAAAATCCATAACCTACCTACCAGAACCCCTACCTACCAGAGTTCTTCGGCCTCTGTCTTAGCTTCTGAAAGTGAGAGAAAGAGAGCTGACGAGAGATCAGTCTTCAAGAGCCTCCCAGCGCAGTGTCTCTCCAAGTTGTAGTCATCCGTCCTTCAGTCCTTTCATCCTTCGCTTCTCTGTACTTGTTGTTTCTGCCACTGTCTCCAAAGGTAACAAAAAATCAAACCCCCTGAAAAGCTCATGTTCATGGTGAAAGAATATGCACAGGCTTGATGTAGTCTGGAAAACTGGGGATTATAGAGCTAAATGTTGAGAATTTTAACAAGCATGCTCAGTACAAATGTGTGACTGAACGTGAGTGATTGAGTGTGAGAGAGGAATTTTAATGGGCTCATATCTCTGCAGAGGTTTTGTCAGGTGTTTTTCTTCCTGTGCCATACATGTTGCAGCATTGTTACCATTTTAAGCAGCTGTACCATTATTTTATTTATTGAAGTCCTCCAGCTCCAGTTAAAGAGGTGGCTTTCATAATATATAGAACAGTTTTCATCTGTTTGCTGCCCACTCATTTGTAGATATCAAGAGAGGAGTATAAATGTCTCCCCTTAGCAGGAGCTGTTCCAACTGTCAGGGAGTTAAGTGATTATTTACAAGGGCAGGTTTGCCCTGAGGAGACTAATTACGTATTCAGCTTCAGACCCTAGAGTTATGTCTCAGAAATGCCTAGTGTAATTACTATATGGTGTCCACAGACGGGAAGCTAAGCAAATTGTTTTTCAAGGCTACATGACTTTCAAATTCCATGCAAAGACCCAAATAGAGCTGTATCGACAGCCTCAGGATGCAAATTTAGAATATATCAATTTCAACCAAACATTTCCGTCTATCATTCGACTTCACAGTTATGTGGAGATGGGGCAGCCATGTCTCTTCTGATCAAATCTACTGCAGGAATAAACATCCATAGTCACATCACTGAAGGATAGCTTGGAATGCATTTCAAACTTTTTGATTTAATGGGGAAATGTAGTTTTTCAGCAAATGCAGAAGAGAGAACTGTTGAATAGAGTTCATTGTGGGGCTCAACTGAATCTGATCTCTGCTAGTTTACAGTTGGCATTCTAATCTGGCTGTACAGAGCCAATACACACTCAAATAAGAAACTCATGAACAGAAAATTTGCTTTGCATTTGGTCTGAACTCACCATTAGATAATTAAAACACTTAATGGCAGATACAAAATAATCTGTGAACCTTTTGTCAAAGACATATTCAGTTAAATATCAGCATCCATCAAGTCATGAAAAACAAGTTGTGCACAGTGTTGGTGTTGGGATGTGGGATGTTATTGTTCTGTTCTTCCATCCTCCCCTGTGGCAAATTAACACCCCTCTGTTTCTGTTTCAGTCGTTCCCGTTCAGCAAGTCCAAACCGAAGCGCTACTCCAGCAGACGACTGAGTGAAGAAGACTATTAGTCCCCCTTCCCCCCCCAGACAGACCCTCAACCCCTGCACCCTGTCTGCTTTTACAGCCCTGCAGCAGCTGTTTTTGTACTTGTCTGTCTAGTCCCAGTGTTTTGTTTTGTTTTTTTAAGTTTAATTTTTCTCCCCAGGATTGTAGTCGTTGTGCAGCCGCAGATATATTCAGTAAAGCAGACACAAATCGGTTTACATTTGATTGTTTTAATTGTTGCCGCGGCTGCATAGGTCTTTCTTCTCAGAAGTCATGTAGCATGTGTAAGAAGCAACTCCTGTGTTAAGGAAGAACTGAATGTTGGATTTTTAGCAGTGATTTCGGCAGTTCATACAGCAAATTGCAGTAGAAGACAGCAGGTGGTGCAGTACTTGAGGTGGAGGACATTGCATTGAAGAACCTTTATTCTCGAAGCTGAAATGTCTGAACCTTCAAATATTTTTCCCTATTCATTATCTGAAAATGTTTTATTTTGTGTTGCTCTCCAATTTGATTTGCTGTTTAATGATGGCATAAAGAAATAATTGCTGGCCCGCATGCCTTTAAATATGTCACATTCCTACTGTTTGTTGTTTCTGTACTGCACTGCCCTTTTTACAAACCTGATCGGCTTCACTGTGTGCTGAATAGAGTTTTCCACGTGTTGATTTTGGATTTGTTCCTGTGACCTCTGATTTTAAAATATACAGTGCTTCAGTTTGATTTCTGTAAGGGCTGCTTTAACAGTTTTGTTCTGTTCCTGGCTTATATAGTAAGACAGTGGCAGTTTTTATTTTTGAATAAACCTCTTCGACATAACCTCAGTGGTCTCACTTTATTTCTGACTCACAAAAAGCTATAAGGAAGTTTTTGATGTTTTACTTTTTAATTTATTTTTTGTAATACGTGATGTTACTGATACATTTGATAATAACATTACTTATTTCTTAAATTATGGATGTAGAAATTATCCAAGGACATTGTCCAACAATTGTATTTACATGTAGGGCGTTTATCACTCTTTGGTGACAGTTTACTGCAAAAAGGTTGTTAACGTAAATGAATCAACTAATCAACTGTACTCCAGACACGTTTGTTTTAAAGATATTAAGATTTCTCACAATATAAATGTGACTTGATTTGATTTGTGTATATTGTGATTAACTACTTTTACAGTTAGGTAAAGCCTCTTTACGTTTCCTGCGCTCCTATTGGTTGTTACTCGAGCACAAATTGATTGACAGATAACTGAGCCTATCACAGCACGCGGTGTCGATGTACTGGGCGTGGCCGCACGAGCCTGGTTTTTCTTGACTTTTCCGTCCATTTCAGTTGATCGTCACTACCACCATCCTTTTTAACCGGGACAACATGGCTACCGCAGCGAGCCGTTACTACAGCGAAGACGGCAGGGCAACGAAACGACAGAAAACCGACGGAATGGCCACGGTGAGTTTTTTTAGACGCGAGCTGCTGCGGAGATTTGTGTAGGTTACATAACAAACGCGGTGGCCGTTTTCTCGGTTGAGTTTGATTCATTCAGATGCGCCGTTGGAGAAAAATGTCACGACGCGTCACGGGTCATGCTACATCCATGTTTGTATGAAGGGCTGTCTTCTTTTCATGGGCGTTGTGTGTTGAATATTGTGTGTTTGTACCTGTGAGGGGAACAAGGAACACCTCTCGGATCATAAACTGCACGTATACCTCCTCTGTGCAGCCTGACTAGGATGGTTGGAGGGCGGCTTCCCCAGCCGGGCCTCGCCTGAGCGTGGCTTTGTTCTAGTACCGGTAACGTTAGCCGTATGCTAGCTGTGAGCTACAGATTGTAATCGGGCTGTGCTTCAAATTACTCGCCTGTTATCCACGCTGGCTTGATTATACCAACATTCAGGATTTGGAGATAAGCTTTTTTATTAAACATTTTTGCTAAACGATACACCCGTCATTGATCACCCCTTCCCCCAACTGTAGTAACCTGAGGTGAACGAGTATTAGCATTAGGTTAGCATGACCTAACGACACCTATTGGCTCCGTTTTCTCCTCCAGCTAATTGAGCAAAGACTATGTTTAGTCTATTCATCTCATTGTTCTATTATTATTTGTTAATATAGCTGGGACGATGCTCATTGATTAAAAATGGGTCTGGAATAAATTGTCATCTCTTATCCGTGGTCAGTAGCTAATTAAGCCTCCACGCAGATTGTTAATCCCCTTTTTTTGTAAATCTACACAAGATCATGAATATGCGTATAATAATAATATGTGTGCTAGTTTGCTTCACTGCAGGCTAATTATTTGTTTTTTTTAGATTGAAAGAAATGTCCAGAAAAAAAGGAGAGATTGCAATAGAAAAATCCCGATACCAGTGCGTAAAAAGAAATACGATAAGAATACGTGTTTTATCTTTATGTAACAATGTTCACTGCTAACCTTGTATGGATGTGATACGACTGCTGTCACTTTATGTTCAGGTTAAACCTCGCATAGAATTACTGCCCCTTAGCAACCTTTCCTTTGGCGCTCCAACATGGGTGGTTATGAGAGGCAGGACAGTGAACCTTCCTGTGCTGAAACATTTAGTTTCTGGTGTGTAAGCAGAGCTCACTGTGAAGTAGCCCATGTCTAAATCACTCACTGATACACCTGCAGGGTCACATGTGTGGGTTAAAAAAAATGCCTACACTGAGAATATTCGCTAAATCTCATGATTTCTTCGACAGGGATATGAGGATCCACACAAGACCCTTCCTTCTGTGGTGGTCCATGTCCGGGGGCTGGTGGACGGTGTCACGGAGGCTGACCTTGTGGAGGCCTTGCAGGAATTTGGAGCGATCAGGTAAAGAAAAACAACATGAAATGCATCTTTTCCATAGTTCACATTCACGACACTTTGTTGCCTGTTACCTGGACTCAGTCACCGTCCCCCAAACGTGTTCTTGTTGAGTCTGCATCATCTAACCCCAAACTTACATTTGTTTTTAGCTACGTGGTGGTGATGCCCAAAAAGCGCCAGGCACTGGTGGAGTACGAAGACATGAACGGATCGTCCACAGCTGTAACTTATGCTGCAGACAACCAAGTGTACATCGCCGGTCACCCAGCCTTCATCAACTACTCAACTAGCCAGAAGATCTCCAGGCCGGGAGACTCGGATGACTCCAGAAGTGTTAACAATGTTCTCCTGCTCACCATCATGAACCCCATCTACCCCATCACCACGGTAAATGCAACGACATATGTTATGTCTTTTTACTTGACGTGTGGAGGTTCACCCCCTTTTACGATGATTGGTTTCAGTGCGCACAGATTAGTGGAGACAGTTAATTTGTTTGATTCAGGATATGCAGAGTTAAAAAGATTTGGCATGCTCTAATATGCATGTGTCAGTTAACCAACCATTATAAAGCAAAGTCACCTATAAACCTTCACACGTTTTGTTTGTGCCATCCACAATCCAGAGCGTAATGATACACAACCTGTGTGTGTTTGTGTGTATTGCGTATAACTTGTTCCATTTTCACAGGATGTCCTCTACACTATCTGCAACAACTGTGGGCCTGTCCAGAGAATCGTCATCTTCAGGAAGAACGGCGTCCAGGCCATGGTTGAATATCCTTTTCCTGTTGACTATGAGTGTATTACCGCTACTGGACAAAAATAACATGAACTGCTGAAATACATGTGAATGGTAATTCAGAAACAACGTAATGATGGATGGTGTAGTTTGGCAAAGCTACAAAACCTGTTAAATACTATGTTCTAAAAAAATAAATGTAAACTTATTAGCTCAAAACCACAAAAGAGGTGAACACTGCATCCTGAGGAAGACAAGTTGTGGTAGGAACATTTGACCAGTTGTAATTATGGAGGAACTAGAAACGGCACAGCAGTGTTTAGGTGTGAAGGTTTTACTGTTGTGGCCTTCGTTCCGGATCTTTACTGTCATTGGGATTACACAGCACTTGTCTTCTCCTTAACCCTGTCATTACATTTGACTCTGTGCAAAGCGCCCAGCGGGCCAAGGCCTCCCTGAACGGTGCCGACATCTACTCTGGCTGCTGCACGCTGAAGATCGAGTATGCAAAGGTAAGTGCAGAGAACAGCCCAGTGACTTTTATTTTGACAGAGTAAATGACTTATTTTTCATCTGTACTGGATGCGGCCTCACTTTATTGCTGGAGAAAATCATGAACAAACTATACTCTATGTGTATTTATCTAAGACATTATTGATGCTCGTTGTTTTGTTTTTTTACTTTTAAGAAAATTAATCTATGAATAGCTGTGTAATTTGTCATATGATTTATTTTCCTTCAGCCCACCCGTCTGAATGTGTTCAAGAATGACCAAGACACTTGGGACTACACAAACCCTAACCTAGGAGGACCAGGTAAAACCTTACACACTCTCATACACCCTGAGCATTCTCTTGGTGCCAAACATGCTTTGTAGCTTAGAAGCCCGATATCGTTAATCACCCTTACTGCCACTGTGAGGAGTTTCAGCAAGCAGGCCATTAAGGGGATGATGTCAACACCCTTCATTGGTAATGCTGCTAAATAGACACATTTTAAGTTGTGACCAGTATACTAAGTCTATAAGTCCAGTTACCTCTGAGGACTTCTGTGGCATTATTATTGAAGGTGTTGCTTGGTGTCTTAATTAAAACCTAACATTTGTAAGTACACACCAGGATCAGTGATCATATGTGGGAGTAATGGAAAATCAGGGGCTGAATGTAAACTAATACTCAAGTTGAATTGCCCATAGCAATTTAACTGTAAATACTAGTGGGCATCAGAAATGTAGAGTGAACCTACAATTCAGCTAAATGAAAGATAAAAGTGTTGAGCTCTGCTGTGTGGTGAGAATTGCAGGAACGAGGAAGAAGAGTTTTGTTGACAAGTAAAGCAGCACAGAGGCAGATTTAAGATACGAGTGCTGTTGTCTAACAGACAAAATGCCCATGTGAGTGACAGGTGTTTTTATCACCTCTGTGGGAGTATCTGTCATCTACGTCTGCATATCTCAGTAGTGAGAACAAACACCTGTTGTGTCCCTGTTGTTTTCTCTCCAGTATTTCCTGTTCATGCCTTTCTTGCCACACCTGTAAACCTGCAGTGTGTTTAAGATCATCTGGGGTACTGTGTATATACTTAAAGTTCAACAACAGTTCAGGCATCATGTTTTTCAACTTTGCCTGAGGTAGAGACAAATACCCTTGCCACCAAGACTGATCCTGGTCTTTTCCACTGTCAGCTTCTGCCAGTTATTCAATTTAACTTTGACATCTAGAAAATCCTAATCAATGACTCTGAAGTATACCGAGTCCCAGTCAGTCACTGTGTTACTGTCAGACAGATAGTAACTGTGATTTGTGTGAGAACAGAGGCATTGACCAGCATCAGTAAACGGGCCATGTGCAACATTATGTAACTCTTTATCTTCTCCTGATTAATCGGTGAACTCAGCAAGTCAAAACAAACATGCACAGGAACATGTGCTAAAGGGAGAGGCAGATACATGCTGACAACATCCCCACTCAGCAGCCACCACCTCAAGTATCTTCAGTGAGGACACAACCACTTTCATACAGAGGGCCAAACGTCCCCTGAGACACAAGGGGACAAACGACAAGACCCCACCACCACCATCACCACCACCACCCACGCTACATGATGATGTAGGACTGATTTACCACTCACTCCTCATCTCTGCATCCCAGCACAAGACCCCTGAAGACAACGCACACTTCTCGAGGGCAGGGAGTTTTGGGCACTGAGCTACACTTGGTCCCTCCCCCCTTCATGTTGAGACACAAGCGATGACACATTGAAGCAGGCCAAAGCCTGCACCGAAAATCCCAAATGGAGACTGATACCAGAGAAGACACAGCATCCACCCAAACAGATGGTAGTGACAGACATCTCTCAGCACAGCAGCTGATGCACACTGATACTATCTGCTCGACTGAGATCACATTTTTTAAAAACCTCGGCCTTCCTGTATTGTTGCCATGCTTGTTGACATGAAAACGACACACTCGAGCAGCACACGTGCCGGCGCCCTACCAACTGATCCAATAGATGAATCACACCTCCGTCACATTGGAGCCCAACACAAGACAACTGATGAAGACACTGCTGACAACACCACCAAGCACACTCAGAGCCCATTCAGGCCCAGTTTTGGTTTTATGTGTTTCCTCCCACATGGAAATCAGCTTCTCTCTGTTGCTCTTTCTCCTCATCTCTTCATCTTTTCCCTGCTCTGATTTTCTTACTACATGCATCCCTGTTAAGCTACCCCCCCCCCCCCTTTATTTTTTTTTTGAGTGCAGTTTTTTTTTCTCTTAACATTTTAAAGTCTCTAGAAGCTGTGTAACGCCTTCCATGTGATGCAGGTTTGGCAATTTGCGGCTAAGAGGAGCCAGCTTCCCAACTGAAATGTTCTCTGGCAGCCTCAAGGCCTACCAGTGGGTGCTAAGCGGACTATTCCAAAAAGGAACAAAAAGGACGGACCAACCCTCCAATGGGCGTTTGATAAAACCAGGAATCGATCCTGAGGTGGAGAGTTGTTTCCCCCAAAAGAGGAAATGGATAAGAGTATTGGATGAAATGAAATGAGTGGAGAGTGGTGGATCTACTGCAGCAAATATCTTCCTCCCACTGTTTGTAAGCATGCAGTAAGTAAATCGAGACCCTCCTCAGGGGGGACATAACTGCACAGCACCACATGACTCCAACGCCCAGCACCCAACATCGCCACACAAGACTGACATGACTCGATTTGTTTTTGTTTCCTCATACAGGCTTAATCTTTCTCTTTCTGGAGGAGGGTGATGGTTGTGGTTCTGTTGGGGGGGGGGGTTGTATCATGTCACTCAAACTTACTCTGTTCGCCTTGTGTTGTTGCTCCCTCTGTTGGCACTTCACAGCCATCAGGGATCTGTTATGTGTGTTTCCCTGGACCTGTGTGATAGTTTCTTTTGGGAGTTGAAATCATGTTTCAATCTGGAGAAAAGGGTGTGAACTTCATATTAATCCATGCACGATGTGGGCGACCCAAAGCGTCGCTCACATGTAAAGCCAGGAGAGCCTCAGTGGCTGCTGGTGCCCAAAATTTACAAGCTGCCTTTTTGTATTCTGGTCACAAAAATGCCTTTTACAGTCTGCATGATCCTGGTTGGTCACCTGCAGAGGTACCAAGCCATCCGCATTTCATTGTCCAGACAGCTTTGTCCTGAGTGGCTTTTACTGTTCTCTCCTGACATTTAACTGGGTTACACTGGGAGGAAAATGTACCTTTTTGATTAACCTGGCTTCCATTCTGATTGTGTATGATTATTGTGTACCTGTACAGATGGTGATGCAGATGGCAATGGGAGCAATGCAGGTGTGTGTGAGCGTACAAACTTTATTTTTAAATTTAGCCATTTGTGATGCTTATCTAGAGTGACTTTGTCTTGATGTCCCCTTCTCACCTCCTAGATCATTAGCATCCACCTCATGTTTGCCATTTTCCCACCCGCTTTACTCTAAAAGCTAAACGTTTATTGTTGTGGATGTTTTCTGATTTAAGAGGGATTTTGATTTGTGGTTGAAGGAAATTTCTATTGAATCTCATATCAGTCTTGCCATCTTTTACATCCCCATACCTCCTTTCCCATTACCTTAAACTAATTTCTACAGACAAAGATGATCACTGATTATTTCAGCTGCTTGGTTTGACTGTTGTGACCTGCCTGGAGTGTATTGTGGGGGAGGGGGGAGTTTTTATGTCACTTGACTCCTGCAGACAAGATGAATCAATCTTGAAATGCATGTGTCTGTCTCCAGGGCTAAGTTATCCTGACAATTGATTTATCTACTTTATCTAAAATCTCATCCAATTGTCAGTTAACCATGATAACCAGGCGTTAAACGCTCCGGCACCCTGTTGTCATGTAGATACTGCAGCCGGTCTTGTTTCCAGTCTCGTCATATTCAAATGGCTTTTTCTGTTTCTCTCTCTGCCTTTCTTCTCCTGTTTTTGATTTCATAGAGGATGTGAATGCCAACCCCAACAAGCGTCAGAGACAGCCTGCTCTGCTGGGCGACCACCCTCCAGAGTACGGTAAGGCTGTCACGCCCCCGAGAAACCAGAACCAACACTGAAACATACACACGAAAACAAAATACTGTGCTCACCTATACCTTTTAAAAAGATGACTTTAATTACCTGAAATCTGTGGGAGAATCAAACTTGATATATTTTTGGGGTGATGTGTAATCAAAGTTAGTAAACGGTCCTCCACACAGTGGCAGTAAGAGGTGCTGTGATGACACTAGGACGCTTCATGTGCTGCATTTATCTTGGGATGAAATCTGTTTCTCCAGTCGGTGAAAACGTTTTCCAGAAAGTGGTTCTGTCTTGACCTGACCTCGGTGGATTACCGGTTTATTTCCTGTCCCCTCTCTGCCCTGTTCTTCAGGTGGTGGTTACCATGGCTACGATGAGAGCTATGGATCTCCGCCCTACGAGGGTCGACGCATGGGTCCCCCGATGAGAGGCCGCGGGGGGAGAAGCTACGGGCCCGGCTACGGACCTCCTCCCCCTCCTCCTGGAGAGTACGGCGGCCACGCTGAGTCTCCAGTCGTCATGTTGTATGGACTGGACCCAACCAAGATGAACGCCGACCGTGTCTTCAATATCTTCTGTCTCTATGGAAACGTGGAGCGGGTCAGTATCTGGCAGTGGATTTTTTATCTGTTAGTGCTGTGAGGAGAAATATTTCAAGCTGTAACATCTTCATCAGATCATCAGATGAAGAATGAAATCTCCCACCTTCACTCACAAAACTATATGATAAATGATCAAACAAAAACTGTCAATATCTGCAGATATTGTTGAAAGAGAAGATGGAAATATACATACAGAAGAAACGAATCAGTATTTGTTTCCAGGTCGTTGCTCCGAGGGGAAACGTGTCCTCAAAGACAAAGTCAGGAATTTGCTTTTAATCTTCTATTTAAGGGCCGACATGTCAGAGTTGTTATTTAAAGTGCATCTATTTTTGTTGAGAGCTGAAGCTGTCATGCTTTTATAAATGGCTGCACTTAAAATAGAATATTGTGTCATTTCATCTTTGAGGTTAAATAAGCAATAGAGAGAAAAACGACTAACTCATCGCTGTCGGATTTAAAAATAAATTCACAAAGCCAAAAATAATCTTTAAACCCAGAAACATTGTGACAAGTACAAAGTGTTTATCACCTGAAAATGTCTCGAGGAATAAACTGCTGCTTTGCTCTATTTTCGAAGCGTGAAATACTTCCAATCCAAAACACAGAGACGTACAGAAAACCGTTTTCTTGAGTCAGAAGATTGGAACCTTTAGTCCGTCAGAAGCAGCTGTTTTGAAGGAACCTTCAGCCTGTTAATCTCGTCTGTTACCTGGTCCTGCAGGTGAAGTTCATGAAGAGTAAGCCCGGTGCTGCCATGGTGGAGATGGGAGACTGCTACGCTGTGGATCGCGCCATCAGTCACCTCAACAACAACTTCCTCTTCGGACAGAGAATGAACGTGTGGTGAGTTCACTTGCCCAGACCACACAAACCTCGGCATGTTAGAACTTCAGACAAATTAGTGTTGTTGTTATCTGGGTGTCAAACTAAAGCAGCTAAATAAAGAGGAAAGTATTGGCGGCAGCAGTGAAATCCTCTTAATTAAATGAATATCCTCCGTCCCTGCAGCGTGTCCAAGCAGCAAGCCATCGTTCCCGGTCAGTGTTATGAGCTGGAGGACGGCACAAGTAGTTTCAAAGACTTCCACGGCTCCAGGAACAACCGGTTCACCTCCCCAGAACAGGCGGCCAAGAACCGCATCCAGCACCCGAGCAACGTGTTGCACTTCTTCAACGCCCAGCCCGACGTCACGCCAGAGGTTTTCTCTCAGGTCTGTGGAGCGTTTTACTGCTTTCACCTCATTTTCTCTATTAAATTGATTTCCTTGTTTAAGAGGTCACATAATTCACCTTCATGCAGTAACTAATAAATGTTGTTCTCTTCACAGATTTGTGAGGAGATCGGTATCAAGTGCCCCGTCAACGTCAAAATGTTCACAGGAAAGAGTAAGCTGGGTTTTTTTCTTTTGGCCACTGAACTTGGAGAAATTTAAAGTTTATATCCATTAGATGAAATGTGACAGCAATGATTTAAAAACCAGAACAACGCTGGAAGGTGTTTTTAATTCTGACTCCCACCACCAGGTGGCGCAGCTCCCAGCGACCGCAGCGCTTCAGGTCTGTTAGAGTGGGAGTCCATCAATGATGCCATGGAGGCTCTGGCCATGATGAACCACTACCAGATGAAAAACGCAGGTAACATGTCTGAGGTTGTTCCCCTAAGCGTCTCTGGTGCTGAGCAGGGTTTCAGACAGAAAAAAGGTTTGTTCCGGTGTGTTGTTACAGTAGTTTGAGGCTCCTGGTGTTAATTGGTGCATAATTTTAATTCTCTCCCTCTTTTTCTAGCTGGTCCGTACCCATACACCCTCAAACTGTGCTTCTCCACCGTTCAGCACGCCAACTGAACGCAGCCTCGTAGCCAAGAAGAGGAAGATGGTCCACCATTCCCATGTTCACTTGTACTCTGACCATGGCGGCTTGTAACACACCTGGGGGGGAATTATATCCACAAACACCTGAAATACTGTGAAATAATGTCACATTAAGATCGCAGTGCAAACTCCTCATATTTGGTATATTAATCAGGTTTAAAGGAATTCAAAGTTTTGATATTTATGCCCCTGATGTGGTTTATAGAGTATCAGTACATGTGTCTTCAGTATAAGTTGTCCTTTTTACTTTTTGTATTATGCTTCTACAGTAACCTGACATGTGAGAACGCATATTTGACAGAATTTGGTTTTATGCTCAGGTGGTTCAGCAGCCGTGAACAACATGGTTTTGTAAAAGATTTGTCTTTTGGAACTTTTTATTATTATTATAGCTCACTTTTTGTTTTTTTGTGTTATTTTAATTGCTACTTATTCAGTTCTGTGTCTCCATGTCTGATGTGCAGATGGAGAGTTGTTTTGTTCTAAGAAAATAAAAAAAAATCAATTTAAGGTTGAGTTTAATGTGCCGTCCTTATGAAATGTACTGTTGTTGTGTGTAAAATGTCTTTTTAACTTTCATCTTAAAACCCCCATCACCAAACTGAGAGGGGCAAAGACCGAATACTGGAAGCAAAGTCCTGCACACGAAGTTCAAACATAAATCCATTAGCTAACAGACCTTCATCAGGAAAATCCTACAACTGATTTCCAAACCAACAGCTCTCACCTGAGCTAACTACAGAGTCTCATGTTGTGCTTGTTTCAGGCTCTTTAGTTTCTGCTGGTGCCGTCTGTCAGTTTCACTCATGAGTCCAGACGGTTCCCAGCGAGGCCTGACAACCTGAAGCACACACTCAATATAATATATTCCTTGATATTTCAGAGCCCATGAGCTCCTTTGTCCAATAAGTCAGGGAGGTTCACAACCCAGCTGACCGCAAGGACCATATAGAAACCATTGATGCAGGCTGGTGCTGAATGACCCAAGACGCAGTACCGGTCCACAGCCCGGTGGTTTGGAGTTGACACTTATATGAATCTTCTGCAGAAACTTGCAGCACTGAGCTAACCTTCATTTACCAGCCGTGTTGATTGTCAGGGGTCTTTAAGGAGGGAGATGTGAAGTCTCTCAGTCCTGGATCCCTCTCAGGCCCGGGTCCCTCCCAGTGGACCATACAAATAACCTCCCGTCAGGATTCTGCCGTCCACTTCTTGCTTCAGAATGATTCTTTTGACGACAACAATCTCAATATATTGGCCAGAGAAAGTGGAATAAAATAATCCGTCTGTGTCAAACTGGAACAGCTGTTTTTGAACAGACGAGGTGTATGAGGGTTTTATTTACTTTCTATAACAACCGTTCACACCTGGGCTCACCTGGCCTCAGTGACCCACAGGTGGTTCTGATGACTGTGAACCTCAGAGCTCGGTGTCTTTCAGACTCTGTGAGGACACTCACACACGCTTAAGGATCTGCAGCCCCTGAAGTTATTTATGGCTGGAGAAGTTTGTTTGACAAGATATATCACATAGAATATTAGTGCACAGGTAGTTCCACACTTCTTGTTTTATTTTTGACAGTGAGAGGGGGGTGCACCGTTCCTGGAGATACTGCAATACCAGGTCGATGCGTGGAGTGGACGGAGCAAGCCCCTATTCCATCTCCCTGTTCCAAAAATCAATTTAATATATGGTCCCCGGGTAGGGGACGTATCAGATATTAAACTGATAAGAACAGATACTACACTTGATCTTAGCCAAAAGGCCGAGAAGCGATAACGTATTGACGTCAGACGTAAAAATGTCGTTCTACGATCCAGAATCCTCAGTGACGGTGCGAGTTTATGTTTCTGTCACAATTCCGCTCGATTATAAAGTAACAAAGTCAACTGAACACGGTGGAAGTGATTAAATGCCTGAAGATGGCAGAGAAATGTGTTGTTTTAATAAAATAAGACCGTTAAGCGGCGCCTTCGCTGGTCACGTGACGCAGTCTTGTCCAATAGGAATGTAAGACGGGAGCGCGGCGCTGTTTCCTGTCAGACAGAGAGAAGAAGCTTCTTCTTCACACAATACGAACATCATCTGATATATAAACACGAAATGAGACGGTACATTGTGGGAAAAGTCAGAAAAGGTCAGAATTTAATATTTTGTTCGATAACAGAAACAACAGTTGGAGCTCTGGCGCCCTCTGGTGGTGGAAAGAGAGAACCGCAGCATTTGATGCGACATTAAACCTGGAAGTAACTTCTGATTTAGCATAAAATGTAATGGAGTTAATTATCAACTCTGATAATGACAGTCAGCGTTTCATTTTATTCCATTCTGGTTGCCAAATTGATTAATTCTCAGAAAAAATCTCACTTTTTTTTCCTCAAAACTGTTCTCAGTAAATAAAAAAAAATAATCTTCTTAAATTAGAATTATCCCACTAAAATCAAATGTTCTTAGAAATACACTTTCTGGAAAATTCGGACTTTCTCATAAAATATAATTTTCTCCCAAAAATAACATTTTCTCAAGATTTCTTTTAAGATAAAAAAAAAAAATAATAATTTTCTGTCTTTTTTGTCACATGTGCTGATTTAGCTTTGATGCAACGTTAAACTTGCAAAGTAACTTCTGATTAAAGCATAACACGTAGTATATATGATCAGCTCTGATAATGACCATCAGTGTTTTTATTTCATTTCATTTCATTTCATTCTGATTGCCAATTTAATTAATCAGAAACGTGACGCAGCATGTAATTAGTTATATATAATTTGTTTAATACAGTTTATAATGAAAATAGTCTATTCAAGACACAAAAGAAAGAAAGCTGTTTCCACAAATATAATTATTTTTGGAATTTTCTCGTTTTCATATCAAAAATACGGACTTGCAGTAACAGCCTATGACTTTTGGCTCTACAGTTTGACCCCCGGCGGCCACCGTAAGACTGTTTCTTCTTGAGGACGAGCTAATCTAGCCAGTAAGGGGTTAATTAAACTTTCTTTTTTACTACACACTGTCATGTTTGGTGGGAATGACACCTGTCACGTAACGTAACTTTGCCTCTTTGTATGTTTTCTGCCGTGAAACCAGTGAAGTTTCCGTCCAGAGACGTTTGCTCAGAGAGCTGTTATTGTTGAGCTAGCTGTTTGTTAGCTAGCTTCGGGCTAACGTTAGCTAACAGCTCACAGAGGGAGAGGTGACTGATTTATCTGTCCGCTGCAGATTAATCGATCAGTGATCAGTTTGGACTCTGACCCGCTCAGAAGAAAGAAGAGATGTTATCACCTTTCCTCAGATCAGCGCTGTCGACATGTAAGTGAACAAGTTTGTGTGTTAGTGTGTTTATCTGCTTTAAATGTCTTAAAACGTTTAAATCTTCACAATAAACATAATGTTTGATATGTAAATGATTGTCAGGTCTGTTTACTCCTCACAGTTTGTGAATGATTTATTTAACTGATGTTACTAACGCTGTAAAGAGTGAAGCAGGTGAAGTAGGTGAAAGTTCACTAGTGTCATGCAGCATGCAGACTGTGTGAGACTGTGTGAGAGGTTGTGTTGTTAACATGCTGAGTCATAGTTTAGTCCGGTTACTAAAGTCTGATCTTAACATAAAAAGATGTTTCTATTACTGGATATCTTTTTTCATCTGTTAAGTCAAGTGTTTGTTTGTTTATTGTCTCTCGTTCTTATAGAAACCCTGAGGGAGAAGTGAAGGATTAGATTATCCATGTTTTTAGTCTGGTGCAGAATTAAAATTAAAATTATGTCACAAAAATCAAATATTCTTAGAAATAACACTCTTTGGAAAATTTGGACTTTCACATGAAATATTATTTTCTCACAAAAATAAAATGTTCTCAAGATTCCCTTTCTAGAAAACCCTATTTTTCTAGAAAATTATATTTTATATTATAATATAAATTATAATTTTCTAGAAAAATATAATTTTCTAGAAAGGGAATTCTAAGAAAAATGTAAAGTTCTCATATTTTTTTAAATTATTATTAATTTTTGTTCCAGATTTAAAAAAAAATCTCGGAAAAGAAAATCATTTTTTTAAACAGAATGTTTATTTATTTTCAGAAAAATATAATTTTCTCGAATTTTTTTTTATTTTTTTTTTAACAAAAATGAAATCTTTTCAGGAAAAATTGCATTTTTGATGAAAATGGAAATCTTTTCAGGGAAACAAAATTTTCTCTCAAAAATAAAATTTTCCCACAAAAGTTACATCTCAAATTTCCAAACATCAGATTTTTTTCCCATCCTGGGATCAACTTTTGCACATGAAGAATAATAAAATGTTCCTGGGACTTTCTGTCTGTGTTGACGTGTGAAAAAGACTCTTGTGTCATCCAGAGTGAACAAATTTTATTTTTTTGCCGTCATCTGACTTCTGTTCACTGGACTCGTCCATACCTGTATTCATGTCTCTCAGATCGAGGGCTGTGGCTGCCGGCTCAGGTCGCCGTCAGATCCATGTCTTCTTCCGGCGCTCCTGGATCTCCGTACACCTCGCTGGCCGTCAGCCAGCCAGCAGAGTTCATCACACATGTGGAGCTGAACCGTCCTGAGAAACGCAACGCCATGAACAAAGTGTTCTGGAGGTACGAACCGGGTCAGATCCACAGTCACTGGACGGTCTGATGTGGGAACATTATCTTCACCTGCTGCTCTGTCTTCTTCTGCCTCCAGTGAGATGGTGGACTGCTTTAATGCGATCGCAGGAGACCCAGACTGCAGAGTGGTGGTGGTTTCTGGAAAAGGGAAGATCTTCACAGCTGGTAGGTGTTCGACTCTGTACACGTTTTAAAGTCTTCGTAGGAAAGTTTTTATTCACTCAGTGTTGCGTTTCCGTCCAGGTATCGACCTGATGGACATGGCCGGCGACGTCCTCCAACCAGAGGGCGACGACATGGCCAGAACTTCCTGGAACATGCGAAAAATAATCGCCAAGTACCAGGAGACGTTCTCCATCATCGAGAAGGTCGGACCTGAACAGTGGTTATCACTCCAGCAAAGATGGAAGCTGGATTTTTCTGTCATCTTATCGATGATTTCTTTTCTCCTCGCAGTGTCCGAAGCCGGTGGTTGTGGCCATCCACGGCGCCTGTGTTGGAGGAGGTAGGCCAGCTGCGTTCACTCTCAGGTGGATCAGTGCATGAAATAATGCATAATGGTGTTACTGCGGAGGTATGCACTCTACTCAGTGTCAGTGTAGTTCACTGTGGATGTTGTTCTGTATCGCAGGTGTTGATCTGATCACAGCCTGTGATATCCGTCTGTGTACGCAGGACGCCTGGTTCCAGGTGAAGGTGCGTACAGGTGACTTTAATATCAGAGGCTGGAAATGTGGTGACAAGAAAATTTAAGTTTTCTCAGAAATCTTTTATTTTTATCAGATTTTTTATTTTGGGAGAAAAATTGAATTATTGCAGGGAGAATTTTTTTTTGTTTGTTTGTTTTTTCCCCAGAAAAAAAAAATTGGGGGAGATTTATTTTTTTTTTTTTTTTTAAATGTTCAAAAAATAAATGGACAATAATTTTCTCATAAATATTGAATTTTGTTCAGAAAAGTGTACATTTCATTCTTAATTATCAGTCTTATAAAAGAAAAGGCTTTCTATTTATTTTTTACTCCATTCTAATAATTTAATGATTTTTTTTTTTTATTGATTGAATTGAATTCTGTTAAAAAAAATTCTGATCTTCATAAAACAAACTAACACTGTTGGAATGAAAACCATCAGTTATTCTCAGTCTGTTCTTAAGTTAAAACAGCAAATAATATCAAGACAGATTTTATTGACATAGAAATAAGAACATTTCAATTAAAAGTAAAATAAGCGGTTCATATTTTACAGAAAAGTCTTAAAGCAGACGGTTTATTAAAGGCGATGACATCATGTAGGTGATGTGATTCTGACTTTCTGGTCGTCTTCACAGGAAGTCGATATCGGACTGGCAGCAGATGTTGGAACTCTTCAGAGACTTCCTAAAGTCATCGGCAGCCGCAGGTCAACGGACGATTTAATAATTCATAGAAAGTCTTCAAACTCAGCAGCTGAACCAGGAACTGAGAGATGATTTCAGCAAGATAATTTACACCTTATTTTCTAGTTTCCTGACGCATCATGTGATTAACTCTCCTTCACGTCCTCCAGCCTGGTGAACGAGTTGGCTCTGACCGCCAGGAAGATGTACGCTGATGAGGCCAAGAGCAGCGGACTGGTCAGGTGATCAATCGACTCATCGTTTTCTTTTCTTTTTGTTTCAACTGAACCTCTGCTAAAGACGAGTTGTCACCTGTAGACAGAAGCCACACCGATGTTGTTTAATGTTGTTCGTCTTTCTCGTGGACGAATTTCTTACAATTTGGCGCCAGCGTCCAGATGAGATTCATGTGGTCGAGCTCCAGCTCACTGGGACCTCGCAAAACATGTTTTTGTCCGTAACTCAAATTCAAGGATAACTTTGTTAAACTGTAACACAACAAACCTTTCAGTGGTGCAGATGTAGCCAACAGATTTAATCATCTGCATTTTGTAATCAGTCAACAACATTCTCTCCAGCCGAGTGTTTGCAGACAAGGAGGCCATGTTGGCCGGAGCGTTGGAGATCGCCGGGGAGATCGCCAGTCGCAGCCCCGTCGCTGTTCAGGGCACCAAAGTCAACCTCATCTACTCCAGAGACCACAGTGTGGCCGAGGGGCTGGACTACATGGTAACTACCTTAAAAACAGTCGCACCACGAAGCTGCTTTCTTCCTTCATGACACCACTGAACTCCTTCTCCATCCTCCTGCAGGCCACCTGGAACATGAGCATGCTTCAGACGGCAGATGTGATGAAGTCGGCTCAGGCCTCCATGGAGAAGAAAAGTCCCAAATCAATCGTCTTCTCCAAACTTTAGACCTCAGCTGCCATCAAAAATCCACTGTGGCCTTTTTTTTTTTTTTTTTTTTTTTTTAAAGACAGCTTGAACCGACTGTAGGAAGTAAGAGGGAAGCTGATCCATGTTGGGAAAAAGTTCTGTTAAAGTTTTCTACTAAACTGAAGAATCCAAAAGTCATCCGTGTTCAGAGGTGACGTCTTACAAACTGTAATATCTTGTTGTGGATTTATTTCACAGTAACATTTCTGATTATATAGATGTGTGAATGACTTCCTGAATGTTTTCTTTATAAAAACGTGTTGAATGATTTGAAATCTCAGTGACCTTTTGTTATTTTCCTTCAGTGATTCTGTAAAAAAACATGAGGGCAAAAAGTTGATTTAAATAAATTAAAAAGCTTTATTGATAAAACTCTACAGAAATAACTTAAATTATACAGATCTAGAACACATTCAGTCGATCACTGCTGCTTGGCACGAAGCTTCTGTAACGTTTTCTGTGAAGAGAGAGAAAGATAATAAATGAACTGGACTTCAGTTCTAGCAGCAGCATGTTTACAGGTGAATGTTTCAGGTGTTTCACCTTGTGGAACTCTTTGGCCTTCAGTCGGTTTTGTGCAGAAGCTTCCTGTCGGCTCCTGATTGCTTTCTGACGCTTCACCTCCTCCAGCTGCTCGTACAGTCTGCACACAGATTATTATTCATTTATCATCATGTTTTGGGTTCAAACCTACAAAAAAAACATCCATGTCCAACCACGAGTGTAAAAGGTTAAAAAGATAAATTATGTTACCTCCGAGTTCTCTGGTGCATCTCAGAAACATCAAGTTTTCTTTGCTCTGGTGTGCAGATCTTCATCTCGTCCACCTTTTTCAGTCTGGAATCTTTTACTGAGGAAACAGAAAAAATTTGCTTTTTTTCCTCGTGTGAAAAATATTTTCATGACAAAAATGTTTCTTTCACGGCATTTTACACAAGATTTTTATCTCATGGGGGAAAAAGAAAAGATTGTTTCTCGACCTCACACATGATAAAACATTTTTTTTTTAAAAGATACAGCACAGTGAACAAATTGTTCTCCTAAGGGAAGAAAAAAAACATTTTCAGGAGGCAATTTGTTTAGAATTAGCTTTTCTTCATCTGCTGGGAAAAAAAAATAATGAAAAATTGCAGTGATCAAGAAAGATTCACCACAGAGCTATTAGTGTGTCACGATAGAAAAAAAAAATTTATTGGCATCCAGCAAACATGTTTTATAGGACATTTTGGAGAAAGTTTTCTGGATGATTTTTAAAAGAAAACAATTTGAACCGGACAAAAAAAAATATTGCTTGCACCGGGCATTCACAGATTTGAAAATACTGATCTCAGGTCAGGATCGGTTTAGTTTGTCCATCTTGCCACCAGAATACAAGTGTAGCTGAATCAGTTAAATACCTGGAGGAGGCAGCTGGAGCTTCTTCTGCTTGAGGGGTCCAGATGTCTCAGTGGTTCGGTTCTGCTCGGCCCGTCCTCCCTTGGACTTGGTCTTTGACTGACTGACTGGTTGAGAGTCCTCAGACTTCTCTCTGCTCTCAGGTCGAGTCTTGGAAAGAGCTCGTTTGGCCTTGATCTCCTCCATCCTGTGTGCTGATCTCTGGATCAGAGCTCTGCGCTTCTGCTGGAAAACCTCCTGCAGGCCTCCGTCAGGAACCCACTGAATCTCCAACAGCGTCACTGAACCAATGAAGGGAAACAACGAAGACTCACTTTCATGTTCACCAAATTCTGACAGAAGACTTCTAAAACTGCACTTTTTATTTATTATTTTCTGATGTATTATTTGACTGTATGTCCTGTTTTAAAAAGGCACCAGCTGTTTAAAACAAAGATGTGGTGGAGGTGAAAAAAATGGATTCTGTACCATCCAACAGTCTGTGTCATGTGATTCTACCTGGCTGTGTTTGGTTCTTTTCCTCTGGAGTCTCATCCGTTACCACAGACTCTGATCCCTGAAGAAAACAAGAAAATGTGTGTTCAGAGATCAGAAGACATCTGCTGTTGAAGACAAGATGTTGAGAGCTGTATAATCACCTCGGGCTCGTTGCCTTCCTGTCCTTCCTCCCTCTCTCCGGCTGGATGTTTGTCTTCCTGAAGCTCGTCTTCATCGGTGATGGTCGTCTCTTGGTCCTGCAGCGTCGTGTCCGTCAGGCTCACTAAAGTTATTTCTGACTGCTCCAGGATTCCCTTCTCACCGGCAGCTTCCTGAACACACGTTTTATAAAGAAAAAAAAATGAGAAAAGCGAAACCACAACAAAGATGTTTCTCAGAATAATCTGACAACCTGCAGCTGTAGCATGAAAGAACAACAACGTCTTAAATTAATGTCTGAAAGAAGAAAACATGATCTCACCATCTTCTCTAACAAGGGAACGTCTCTCCTCAGGTCTAAACTCTGTTCAGACTCGCTGAGAGGCTCCTCTGGCTGCGACACGCTCTCTGCAGGTGCATCATCACTCAGGATTAGATTTGACAGACTCAGAGCCGTCAGCTCCACATCAGGAGGAAGGTTCTGGGAGGTGACCAGCTGGGTCAAGGACTGATCTGAGGCGGGGGAAGTGGTCACACAGCTGGACGGCTGCTCTGCTCTCAGGCGCTCAGGAGACGATTCAGACTCAGAAGAGTCATCATGGGCTTCAGGAGACGTGGAAACACTGTCGGCTCGCTGCCCTTCAGGAGATTCAGGCACATTGTGTTCAGGCGGGTGAAACGTCATGGAGGCGTCAGCGGTCTCGTTGTGCGTGACCTCAGCCAGAAGAGGGTGGAATGAGTCGGAGCCGGGAAACACTGAAGGTCACACAAGAAGCATAACGTAGTCAGGTTCGTAACACAGTCAGAGAAATAAACTTTTAAATGATCTTAGCTACAAACTGAGACCACAGATGATGATGATAAACTGATACACCCACCTTCAGTCCTCTCTGGGCCCAGGTCTGTTCGACTGGTCTGGTTCTGCAGAGTCCGGTCCTGTGAATGTGGATTCACGTCTGGAACAGAGGCGCCGTGTGACGAGGCTTCAGGAGGCAACGCTGGGTACGACGGCACGCTGGCTTCAGTTGAAACACCGAGATCCACACGAGTTCTGTCACCTGCGACCAGATCAGATGATGAACTCACAGGATTTATGTGGATGAGCGTCTGAACGGGTGAAAATGACAAAATATGCCTGAATATCTTTTCACCTGAGCTTCCACTGTGCTGACCTGCAGACTCATCCAGCTCCCCGACCAGCGGCCTCATCCGGCTCTCCTCCGGCTCGCCATCCAACCACGAGGTCGAGCGCTCCGACACCATCTGCTCCATCAGCTGACCCGCGTAAAAGTCCTGCCCGCCGCTCAGCCAGTGAGAGCTGGACTGATGGGAGAGTCGACCGATCATCCGACTCAGAGTGGAATCCCATCCGCCTTGATCCAGGCTCACTGGAGGAACCGGCACGCCCGGCAGCTGACCAATCACAGACGAGTGAGCCGACGGTTGACCGACCAGCCGCTCCATGGCCGAGTCCCTGTGGTCGGCAGCCAGACAGGAGGACTGGTCTGTCAGCTGGCCAATCAGAGGACGGAAGGAGTCCTGAAGTGATTGGTCCTCGCCTGAGAAGCG
The DNA here is from genome assembly GCA_030272975.1 of Sparidentex hasta. Classification (NCBI taxonomy): domain Eukaryota; kingdom Metazoa; phylum Chordata; class Actinopteri; order Spariformes; family Sparidae; genus Sparidentex; species Sparidentex hasta. The sequence continues at coordinate 9,809 of JARJLU010012421.1, read as the reverse complement.
ATCCCGCATCGTATCGTCCCATTCCTGTAGCTAAAAACAAAACATACAAGTCGCTGTAGCATCAGAATGTTTTACTCCACACTGATCTCCGCTGGTCTCTAACCAAAAGGGTTTGAAAAGGCATTTTCCCATTTAATCTCAATCATATATTGTGGATTGAGAGTGACGAACCCGACCACTCCTCTGTGCTTCTGCTGTGTTGGATGGAAGAGTCGGACTGACTGCAGAGGTTTCATCCTCCCTTCTCCTCTCTGAGACCTGAACCAGCGACCGGTGACACTCAGAAGCATCAGGATCCTCCACAAACGAGCCTCGACCGTCTGCTGGACAACAAAAAAGGGGAATCAGACACTGAACTGACAAAAACTAATGTCTGTGTCCAGGAGGATCAGGCTACCTGTGGTTTTCACAGTGGCGCTGAGGGAGAAGTTCAGCTCTCTGGTGTATCGGTCTATAATCTGCTGGATGCTGCTTTCATTGAACAGAGACTCGACGTTGACACCAGGACGAACTGCAGCCGAGCTCTCCTCCACACTGAAGCTTCGACCGGACGAAGGGGAGGAGACGTCGAATGAGACTGCTGCTCTTCTCTGTTCCAAACGTGAGAGGGGAGGAGATTTATCTGAAGAGAGGGAGAGAAGACAGAGGAAAAGAACAAACTCAGGTTATAAAAGTTAGAAACCAAACTAACATGTTGCCTGGTGTTTATAAAGTGTCTCGTATCTCCCACACAACAGGTCGAGCTGAAGCATTTTCCAACTGGTCAAATGACGATAAAAACACACTCCTGCTGTCTCTCACCAGTGATTTGCTCGGGGTCTGTGGTGATGTAGCTGCCGGTGGAGATGGTGGTGGAGGAGAGACAGTCTGAATCACGAGGCCTGTGTGCAGACTGACGCACAAAACAAAGTGTCAGCGAGATAAAAATATAAAAAGAATCACACTTGTGCAAACAGTTACGAGTGTGTGGCATTCTGCATGAAGTACAAACACTCAGATCATTTACTTTCGTAAAAAGTAACTGATTATTCAGAATTCCCCCAATTAAGCGTCATGTGTAAAATTACATTAAAATGCATAAATAAAAAGTATCTTATTTTAATGCTGCCAAAACTGGAGTCAGTGAAATTTCACCACATTCTTAGAAACAAAAATAATTTTGCCATTTTAACATTAACTGACTCAAGTTGCTCCTCCACAAACAGTTTATCCGTCTGCAGTAAAAGTGACTTTTCTTTAAATTTAGTTTCCGACATGTTCGTGCACACAGACTCACTGAGCTCAGTTCAAGTGTAGAAACCATCATGAAAACGTATTTTAGTTAAAATACACTTCAGGTTCTGTGAATTTCACATCATCGCTCATCAGACACGAGACGAACAAACACAAAGACGTGATCACACACACACACACACACACACACACACACACACACACACAAGATTTAGGTGTTATTGTCAATAATGGAAGAATTCAGATTGTTTACTTCAGTACAAGTAGTCTTCCTACCAGACTGCTCCCTCTAAGTGTTATCTTATTGTTCTGTATATTACTGTAAAATAAAAGTAAAAAAAAAAAAAAAAAAAATCGGATTAATAGTTCAGTACAAAACGTCTTTTATAGCTGCAAAAACTGACTCTTTAAACCTGCATTAGTTTTAGTTTACAACATGTACGTTCACACAGACTCACTGAGCTCAGTTCAAGTGTAGAAACCATCATGAAATGTATTTTAGATAAATACAATTCAGGGTTTGTTTATTTTACATCATCGCTCATCAGACACGGAGACAAAGACACAAAGACACAAAGACACAAGCAGACGTACACTCATACATACACATTCACTCCATACAGACAGGTACACACACAAAACACACAAACGACACAGACGGACACACAAAAGCTTCTCAAGCGCAATCAAAGGCCGAGGCAGATGTTTTCCTCAGCGCTCAGATTTGGCTACTTTTCATCATCGATCCACAACGTGAATCTCAGAGGGAAGTAAAAAATGTTTCCAAAATTCAGAAAACATGTTGAAACTATGCAGCGAAATTCATCCAATTCATTTGTTTCTGAAGTTTTATCACTAGTGTAAAGTAATAAAACGAAAACAGAGACAGGAAGATGTTATTTCACTGCACAGAGACAAAACTCTTCTTTCCATTGGAACTTTGAAATCAGCCTCTGCTGCAGAGTTCGTTGGCGTGTTCGAAGGGAAAGAAAGAGTTGAAGAGTTGTTGGTTACCTCTGTGACTGCAGGACCGGAGCAGTCGGCTCCTCTGCCAGAGTCAGAGGACAGAGGCGAGATCATCCTCCGGACCAAGTCTGGAAAATAAATAAAATAAAACCAATGTTCCAAATAAGTGGGAATTCTACAGAAGCCCTGAGGGGAAAGTGAAGAGTTGCATTTTTCCTGGTGACTGATTTCTAAATTGTTTTCTCTCCTGTGTTTATGTCTCGAGAACTTAGAAATAATCTAAATTCCTTAAATTTTCTTTCATGTGTGAAAGGATTTTTTTTTTTCCATGTGAGAGACGATGGGAAAAAAACATTTTTTATTTTATGCGGTGAAGAGTGAAATAAATAAATCCTCATGAGCTTTTCCACAATGTGTGAAACCCAGTGAGATAGTTATTTTTTTGCATTTGGTTTCACAGGGATAAATTCAATTTTTTTTTAAAAGTGATGAATAAATAAAATCTCTAAAAAATAAAAAAAATAAAAAAAAATAAAAATTGATAAAAATAAATTAAATTGCTGTCCCGGAAAAAAAAAAAAAAAAGAATTCTGATTCAAAAAAATAATTTAAAAAAAAATACAATAAATTAAAATACATCTCTCTCCCCCGTCATTTCTCAAGTCATAAAAACAGGACAGAAGAACACTTTAGATCAGATTTATAAAAACGGATCACCAGAAAAAGAATATTTCCTCACTTGACCTTCAGGAGTTTTCGCCCATTCATCTTCAAATCAAACACAACAAGTTTCCTTCCATCCACAGGTGCAGTCACCTGCCCTCTACGTACCGGACTCTGAGGACTCTGGAGACGTTCCAGCTCCCATCAGCAGCCTCTCTCTCCAGACGAGATAGCTGGATCTCTCCGAGCTCGACCCGGAGGCGGCTCGTCTTTCAGCGGTCCGCTGCTCGCTGCTGGATGAAGACGGTGTGGGAAGAGTTCTGTCAGAGGTCACGGAAGATTCTGATTCTTCGTGTGGATCCCAGTCCATGTTGTGTGGGGGGACCCTCGTACTTTCTTCAAGTCCTGGAAATCACAAGACTGATATTCGTCTCCACAGATTGATGAATGGTTTGGGAATGTGTGTGTGAATCCACGTGTGTGAGGCTGAACAGACCTGCGATCTGGCTGCTGTTGACCGTCGTCTCCACCTCCTGAATAGCACTGAGCTCATGTTGCTCAGTCATTCCCATGATGCCCAGCCTGACACGCGTCACTGGAGGCTTTGCTGCTCGAGGAGGAGGGAGGAGTGCTGACGGGAGGACTAACGCTGGGGAGGGTCCAACAGGAACATCACCCTCAGAGACAGGATCTTAAAAAAGCAAACAAAATCACTATGATGACCATGAAACTGCCATAAAACATGTGCAAAACCATCACTGACTCAGGTCGAGTGTTTAACAAGAGCATTGCTTGTTTGTTTTGTGTCTCACCACTGTTAGAGGACAGTCGCTGTGACGAGTCCTCTCTCTCCTGAGGATCTTCAAGATGTGACAAAGTTCCTCCATTACTCTCCTCTATAGCCTTCAGCAGGGACGCCAGTAATTTAAGGCGAGTCTGATTGATGTTCCCTGAAACCAACGCCTCGCTGGCCGCCTCAGGAGCCGACTGTGGGAGAGAAGACAGAAGGGAAGATGTTTTTTCATTTTCTGGAATTCTGTTTCACTATTTTTAAAAAAAAAAGGCCACTTCAGCAGAAATAATCCTCTGAATGTTTCAAACGTATTTCTTCATACTGCTGCAAAACTACATACTGCAATCTGGGTGGCGCCCAGAGTATTTTAACAACACAACACTCACTGGTGCATCAGTTTGGATCAGAGCCTGTAACGTCTCCTTCTGTCGCCTTATATGAGTCATCTCCACCTCCTGTCTCTGCCTCTCCTCCTCCTCTTGTTGTCTCTGCTGCAGCAACATCGCCTCCCTCTGCTCCTGCACCCGTCTCTGGACCTCCTGCAGCTCTCGTCTCTGCCTCTCCTCCTCTTGTTGTCTCTGCTGCAGCAACATCACCTCCCTCTGCTCCTGCACCCGTCTCTGGACCTCCTGCAGCTCTCGTCTCTCCCTTTCCATGTCTTCGTCTCTGGGGCTCAGGGACCCAGTGTGAAGGGAGTCATGTGAGGAGGTCGCAGGCTGTAACACTGCACGGCTCTGAAGCAGAGGTGTCGTGCCTGTGATGCTCGGGCTGAGAACTCTGATGGGATCAGAGGTTGGCAGTAGCGGGACGCTGGCTGAGTGACGTGTTGTGATCAGCTTGTGAGGCTCTTTGGTGGCTGCGGAGGGTCTCACTCTGTCTGGAAGGTGCCCCGTCACTCTCTCCATGATGTTTTCAGTCAGCCAGGCAGAGACGTGTGGTCTCTTGTTTGAAACAGATTCTGCTTCAGCTGCCTGCAACCTGGAGCAAACCCTCAAACTGGAGCTGGGAAGATGTGGAGGGGAAGCCGACATGTCAGACTCTCTAGTTGGAACTTCGACAAAAGGTTGTGGTTTTGGGTGGATGTATACAGGCACTGATGGAGGTGTAAAGAGTGGCAGAGGAGCTGGAGGATGCGCAGGCTGAGTATTCTGCAGAGGAGGGGGGATGAGGCCGGCAGGGACGACGGCAGGCGGCATCTTTGTGGCCGTCATGTTGTAACGAATCTGTAGAGCTCGCTGGTATTCCTCCAGGCGCTGACGAGCAACTTCCACTGACCTCTGGTGAACTCTGAAATACAAAGTCGGTCCAAGACAAGTCAATTTCAACTGTACTGCAATCTTGAAGGAATCTGTGATAAATATAATGAAGATTAAAGTACACCCCCCCATTACCAGCTGAGAACTACTTTCAGGAATAACCGCATAGAAAAGGGCTGAAAGTGAGTCGTTAATCACAAGTAGTTGTTCATCTTCAGGCTTTAACAAACCTGTTTTGTTCCAACAGCCGCTGCTGATACTCTCGAATCCTCCTGGTGTGTTCGTCTTCACCGGGAGGAGGCACGAGCTGCAGCGTGCAGAGGAGGAGGAGTTATTAAATGACTGAATTTATACATGATGTCTTAAAGGACAACCAGCAATACTTTTAGATATGAAACGATGTGACAAAAGGACAACTGGCAGTACGCACCTCAGTGGCTGATCCAGAGCTGACGGAGGAGATCTCCTGGTCATGAACAGGTACTTCAGGTGGTTTAATAACAGGCACTTCCTGGGTCACAGCAGCCCTCAGGTGTTCTCTCTCCTGCCGGGCCTCGAGCAGCATCTGCTCCAGTTTGGCCTTCTGCGTTTCCAGTTCCTGAAGCAAAACCACCTGCTGCTGCTTCTCCCTCTCCAGCTCCTCTTCCTGAACAAAAGCAAAAATTTTAAACCTTCAAACTACAGCCAAGCTGTAAAACACATCATCCATGAAGTTGATCTAAATGTCTAAGGCATCAGCTGTGTTAGTATTGAGACTCTGTAGTTGGAGAAAGCGCACTGGTTGACTGATTCTAAGTGCTATATCGCAGCAACTAGACTTGTTTCAGTTTCAGTTTCTGGTTCCTGGACCAGATGTGCAGCGCCTCTTCCATTAGCACATCATCCTCCCGTATAATACATTCTTCAGAGGATCATACTCCTCCACATGAATTCCCCAAAAGCCCAGAGTGAAGCTCCTGTGTTCCTCTGCTGGATGCAGATACAAAAATCCTCCAGCCCAGAATCTGCTCAGCTCCATTTGGCTTTTGATTATCGTGTCAGCTCCAAAACAAGGAATCAAGCCATCGTCTGCAGTTGTTTAATGCTCAAAGCAGAAAAGACGGGACGGCCTGCACAACACACTCCTGTTTTAGGGCCTGGACTAATTAAGTAATCAGAAACACCTGCAAACAATTCTGACCAATCGTAAAAAACACATGAAGTTATTGGTTCAGCAGCAGAACCAGGATTGGATTCGTTGAAGAATTATATAGTGAACAAAATGGAAGCAGATTTGTATTTTAAGATAATATCTGGTGCCTGGATGTGAGTTCAGCACTCAGTCATCAACTTTCTGCTTCTTATAGTTTAATTCTTTGTTGTTTAACTTGATGATGAAATACAAAAAACAACAAGCTACTATCAACTGTAACGTGCGTTCAAAAACACAAAATAAGGGCGATGACGTGTTATTTTAGCAGCACATTTAATCAAGAATCATTTTTCTGCTCTGTGAAGTTTTTCAGTGATGGAAGAAATTTCAGGTCATGTAAATCTGTGCAGCCAAAAGTATTATAAGTAAGTATATATTTTACAAAAGAGTACATTCAGAACAGCATTTATACCCTTTTCTTCCGTTCTTCTTCGAATTCTTGGATTCTGTTGGCAAAATCAGGATGTAGAGTTTCTGCTGCAGCGGACTGCTCTGTCGTCTCCATCGCTGCTGGAATGACACATAAAAAATGATTATTCTCACTTTTCTCTCACAACAACTAAATAATAATACAACACATTCAGTCAATGACAGCGAGTGTCTGACCGGGTGCTGTTGGTGGTTGCTGCTCTTTCTCCTCGCTGGTCAGAGAACCTGTGTCGATGGTCGTGTCTCGCTCTGGGATCTGATCAGAGATGCCGCTCGGTGAATCGGCTGCAGGGACGTCACTGTTGCTTTCAGCCCAGTGGTTCCTCTGAGTCCTGATGCGATCCAGGAGTTTCTTCAGCGCCTTTCGAGGAGCAGGTCTGGAGGGCTCCACTGAAAGTTAAGAAAACACTGAATGCAATTCTAGGCTGGTAAAGATACGTTTCATCAGACAGGAAGGTTGTATTCAGGGCTGGAGGGTCGAAGAACTTACATAATGTATATATTCAGGTCTGTACATCGATTTTGGTCTAAAAGTCAATAAGTAACTGGTGTTTTTTCAAAGAAATCTTCTGACTATCCTTAAAAACTCAACTTTTTTGTGTATCTGTGTTTCTGTTCACCTGGAGCAGATGTTTCCATCTCGGAGCTCCCAGTTTCTTGCTCAGTGTCATGCTGTGTGTTTTCTGTTCCCGGTGTGGCGTCTTCATCCACCGTGACGTCCAGCGCTCGGTCCTGGCTGCCTGTGGACAGAGCTGGCAGAGGCTCTGGTACCAGCTGGACCACCAGGTCCCCTTTAACCCCTGAGATCAGACACAGTCAAAGTTTATATGCTTTATAAAACTATTCAACAGAATTATTTGCATGGTTTTAACGAGAACTACGAGCATTAAAGAGAAATGGCACATACAGGTCTCTGCGACCATTTCTTACAAAATACATTCGTGGTTAAATACTCCACCCCTGAACAGTCCTTACTCCTCTCTCCGGTGTACATGTCCTCAAAGGCAAACTCCATCTCCCTCTGGAAGTCCTCTCTCGTCTCCTGTCTCTTGTAGAGAGGCTGGAAGATCTGAGCAGGCATCTGTGACACCTGCTGTCTCCTCCTCAGCAGGTCTGTCTGCTGCATGTGCTCCAGCTCAACAAGAAGCCGCTCGCGATCCTGAAGGAGATCATTGAAAAACAGATCTGACACACTGAACATTTCTGGTCTCTTTTGACTGTAAGACTATAAAACAAGTTAAGGAGAAATCTTTCAGTCCTGGTATTTAACCAAACCAATACTTCAATATTTCATTTTACTATATGAAAAGTCTGTCTGCAGTGTTTGCAACAGTGACAGTAAGCAGCGTCAGAGGAAACCATGCAAACCATTCTGCTGTCTGTCTCCTCATGAGGTTACAGGTAAGTCATACCTGCACAAGATGTTCCCTCTTTAGAGCCTGCTTCCCTCTGAGACGAGCCTTCTCCAGCTGCTCCTCTCTCCTCCGTTTCTCCTCCCTCTGTAACTCCTGCAGCCTCCTCGCCTCCAGCTCAGCTCCCTCATGAGCATCAGGCTGTAAACACAAACAGATTGGACAACTCTGACAGGAGCAGTGTTAACAAAACGTTGGTTTAGAAACATAAATAATCAGAGATCTTACCTGCTCCACGTCTACCTCTCTGTCCACTGTTCTCCCAGACATGTGGTAATGTGTGGCAGCAAAGGCACTCACGTCAGATTTCTTCACTACGTGTAGCGTCTTGCATTCAATGTTCTGCTTGAGAAAGAAAATACGAAGTTACTATGTCTCCACACAGAACCGACACTGTGCAACATGTGCACCGACAAAAGTGCTTTGGGAGAAAATCACTGAAATTCATAAAGTGATCAAATCACCTGGATGGGGTTCGGGGGAGGCGGAGGGAGACTCGCCACCTTTGCTGCTCTTTCCTTCTCTGTCTGTAAGGCCTTCTTCCTGGCATTGATAGATCTATAGAAAAGCAAGAAAGACATAGTGTTAATGTTCACTTAATTCTAAAGGTTAAAAATTCAGATATGTAAATGTTTATGATGCTGCTCACTGGGTCTGTTTCTCATGGTCTTTAAGCTTCTGGGATTTGAGCTCCTTCAGTGCCTCTCGATAACGCTCCTCTGCTTTGGTGTGGTTCTCCGCCTCCCTCTGAGCTATGGCTGCCAGGTCAGGTTCCTTTGCAAAGGGAATCAAATTACAGTTCAATGAGTTGGGTGGTTAACAGACATTTTCCTTGATTTGGCCTCCAAATTCATCTCACATTTTGTTTGCGAAAATCACTAGCGACTAAAATGTTCAACAGGTCTTGACAGCTTCATTAACAGATGTATTGTCTTCATTCAGCAACAGAAACTCTGGTTAACAAACACAAAGTCTAACTGGTGTCAGACAGCTGTTATCTTACATTTTCTTTAGCACTCCTGTGTCCCTGACCGAGGAGCTGGAGGCTCTCCTCGTACAATTTCTGCAGTGCATTTAGTTTCTCCCTCTGCTGTCGTTCCCAGTCCGCCCTCAGCTCCTCCTCCAGCTTCTCCAGCTCACGCTGCCGTCTCCGCTCAACCTCTCTGCGGATCTGCAGCGCGATGTCTCTCTGTTGCTCCCGCACCTGGGTGTCAAAGCAAAACACATCTTGAAGTAACTATATAGTTTGAAATTGTCCAGAGATGTGTTTTTCACAAAGCTGTTTCATGATACCAAATCAGAATCAGTCAAACCTGGTCCCATATGATCCCATATGTTCATAAAAAATGAAACTGACAAGTCCGAGAAGAAAAGTGATGTTAACCGTAACTAAACCACTGCCATAAATAAGACAGAAGAGCACATTTTTCTGATAAATCAACTCAGTCTGGATAAAAATCTGCTGTTTGCTCAGTCTCAGGGGGAGTACAGGAGCCTGACTGAAGGCTTTGTGGAGTGGTGCAGGTCCAACCGCCTACAGCTGAACACCTCCAAGACCAAGGAGATGGTTGTGGACTTCAGAAGGAAGAAACCACAGCTCCAAACTGTGTCCATCGAGGGGGTCGATGTGGAGGTGGTCAGGACCTACAAATATCTGGGGCTGCAGCTGGATGACAGGTTGGACTGGACAGCAAACATGGACGCTGTACACAGGAAAGGACAGAGCCGTCTGTACTTCCTGAGAAGGCTGGGGTCCTTCAACATATGCAAAAAACTGCTGCAGATGTTTTACCAGTCTGTGGTGGCCAGCGTCCTCTTCTACGCTGTGGTTTGCTGGGGAGGAAGCAGCAAGAAGAGGGACGCTG
>JARJLU010012420.1:0-61980 GCA_030272975.1 Sparidentex hasta | reverse complement strand
GGCAAAATGTTCAAGAGAAATCTGAACTTACTGCCTCGCTTACTGCCGGTTTATTACAAAACTGAGGCCTAATGAAGTCTCTTTAGGCTGAAATTGCATAACAAACCAGGGATAAGCATGGCTGTGTGAGAGTCTTCAGTGTCTTTTTTTGTTGTTGTTTTATTTCAATTTGTTTTTATTTATTTATTTTACCATCAGTTGGTACCTGGTGAATGTTGACCGGTTGCAAAGTTTATCGGGCAGATCCAGATTGAGGATTTTCCAAAAGACTGTTTTAGAAAGTCACAGAGGAGTGCATACGGACAGCACCTGCGCCTGTGTGGATGCACAAAGGTTGTGTTTTCTTTCCTTTTTACTTTTGCACAGATTCCCTGCCCGCCATGACCTACTCTTCCAGCGCTCACATTTCAAGGGTTGTGTCAGAAGTACAACAGTCCATAGTGCTGTGGTGTTATTAAGTTATAAAGGCATCAAGGTTCATTTATTTGTTACTTTACAACACCGGGTTTGCACAACAAACTGTAATATGTAGCTCATCCATGCTGCACAACATATATACAAGTTTATAATACCATAAAAGTAAACATAGCCTACACACATAGCTACATTATACACATTATGAGGACTGTGTTACTACGAAAACAATTATGATGTTTGCATCATTATTTAAAATAATCAAGTATTATTGTGAGAAACTAAACACCATCTTGTTGAAGCCTCTATGGTGACTGCGGGGTAAACATGGAAAAAAAAGTCTTGATAAACACATTACGTAATCAGCTCCGCAGCCTGCAGCTTTTACCAGCATTGTTGCCAGGCAACGCCCTTAAATGAAACGAGCCCCCTTATTTTCTGAAACGGACCAATCACGGAGCTCGTAACAGAACGAGTAACACTCTGGAGGCCTACTGCGGTGTGTACAGACGGTATCGTCTGTGTTTTCGACGAATAACTAGTCCCTTAAACTTGTTAAAACTGCAAATTATGGACAAAATGAAGGAATCTATCGGACTGGAACGCCAAATAAATGTTATCATAAAAAGGTACGTGAAGGAGTTATTACGTTACGCGATTTGTACCTTTCGGCAGGAGAGAAGGCCGTTAGCAAAGCAGCACTGTAGGCTAGCTGGCAAAACCCGAATCAACAAAATAGCTATAGCCAGCGATAGCTCATTAATTCCGCGGACTACCATTTATCAGCACACGTTTCCTGTAGTTTAACCATTGTTGAGCTCAGAGACAGAAGCTGGCGTTGATTGAAGAAGCGTTAGCTCTGTGTGTGGCTTGGTAGCATCATACACAAGATAAAGTGAGCTATTATGTGGCACCGTTAGCTTAACACCTGCTAACTAACAGTGCACATAACGGTCGTATTGCTTAACGGCAACGGGTTTACCGAGAGGGGAAGAAATTATGTGCTGTTCCCACAACTGAAATGGTGTTGTGACTTTCGTTTCGTGTCTCAATATTATTTAGGAAACCGTCATGTCCGTATCCACGCCTGCTTCCTGTGGTAAACAAGACACGATTTGTGCTTCTCAGATATCGTCTTGTAAGTTAGCGCCATGACAATGAATGACAGGCACAAACTGTGGCTGCTTCCAATTGTCCTCACGCGTCACGCTTATTTTAAACATATTCCACACTAGACCCACTTCTACCTGTCATCAGTTGATGATAGAACGGTTTTGGAGTGAATTAGGAACCACCATTAACATCCCAGAAGCACTTGGTCCAACATGAAAGATGTGTTGTTTGAGTTTCTGTCTCAATGACTCACAGACTTTCTAAATCACACAAATAGTTTAAAATTGCTGAAATGTAGTTGGGTCCTGATTTGGAATATTCTGGTCAAGCAGGGTAGGAACATGATACCAAATAATGTATTTGGATCTAAACCATAGGGGAGCTGCTTGTCATTCATTTTCAGGATGGCCTTCCCTGACCAGAGTGCAGGGCCACTTGTGCAAGATTGATATGAGTTAGGAACAAGGTTCAACATATGGGTCGGATTGTACCCATAGTGAATACAGACTGAACATCGAAGATATTTTTCTGGAGACCACTTGAAATAAATCTTAATGTCATGCCATGTGTGGTTGATCATGTATTTCGGTTTGTTAGAGTTATGTGGAACTAGCTTTTGCACATGTTGTTATTGTTTTGAATGGAAGAACTGTGATACAAAATCAGAGCATTCACTTTGGCTGGTGGTGTTAGTGGAAGAGCAGGCAGTTATTTGTAGTTCGGTTCAAGCAGTTGTACATGGTTCAACATAAATTTATTATATTTTCACATTAGAGCGATTGTCCTCTGGGTCTCTTCTCTCTTTTCCCAATTACGTCACAGGCTCTGAGGGTCTTTGACGCACTTTATGATGCAGGTTCAGAAAAACACTGGTGACCTTTTGCATAGTGTGTTTAGAGAATGTTTGCTCTTCAAATAAGATCGATGCTGTGCTTCTGCTGTTAGCCTAACATGGACATGGGGAAAAACATGTCAGAGATTTGCTGCTTTGCTTGAGTAAAAAATAAATGGGCAGCCTACTGTGGTTTTAAAAATGTAAATGCTTTTTAAATCACTTTCTACTATACACAGTGATTTCAGATCCGTTAAGGATTTTCTTCAAGTGTCATTTTGTTTAATTGCTTGTTTTTTTTTTCTGTCCCTGCAGAAGTTGAAGATGCCAAGCGGGGACTTCAAGGAGGACAGGCTTACAACATCAGCACAATCCACCCCAAGTGGCACCCCCTCCGTCACCCCCTCTGTCACCCCCAGTGTCACCCCCTGTGTTAGTCCCCACACATCACCGGCTCTTACTCGCAGGTAGGCATCATGCTACTGAATGTTTATCTCGTATTGTTATTGATCTAAACCCAAATCCAAAATGTTATGACAAAATGGTTGGAGCTCAGACCTCTAATAGTGACATACCTTATTTCTGAACTTGTAACAACAAGCTGGTATGTTCATGTGTTGGCCTTGCTTGGCGGGAATACAGGTCCTGGTTCCAGCTGAGTCCTGCACCATTTCTTACTACCCCAGAGCTCAACAGTCCCATCCCCAGCACAGACATGGGAGGAAATGAGGGAGGAGGAGGAGAGAGATGGAACTTTTTTGGAACTCGATCTGTGGTACAGAAGTCCCCCACTGACCCTGGCTCTGACACCAGCACAGGTGAGAGATTTATAGCCATATATGCGTCTGGATTTTGGCTGTGTTGCGGCTTTTGATAGTATAGATTCCCCTGCCAGTAGGTTGAACTCTGTGCTATGACAAACTGTGGTGAGGCCCCTGCTTTTTGTTTTTCCTCTGAATACAATAGTGCTGGTTCAACTGCCAACGATGAACTGGTTGCAACTGAATAGTCAGTGGAGATTTTGCCAGAGACAACGTGCTATGTTTAATCCACAAGCTGTGATCCAAATGTGATCAGAAGGGAAGCCCTACACACTGACTTGTATTACTAGTCATGTTATTTTAATTGCAAGACTAATGTAGAAAGAGGCATGTTGGACCACTGAGCATATCTGGTTGTGGTTTAAAGTTGGCTATTTTTATATCTGAAACCACACCCACTAGTGATGTCATATGGACGTGGAGCACACCTGTACACCACTGCAACAATGTGACAAATGAACTACTGAACATTAGCAAAAATAGGACTTTGAGTGTTAAAGTTATTCTTTTGGATCAAGAACCTTAAGCTGCAGCTAGATTTAGCTAATTAATGACACCATCCACCTTTTCCCGCTCTCTCCTGCAGGATTCTCACTGCAGTCCTACTTCGGTATGCAGAAGTCCTCCACCATAGATGGCACCAATACCCAGGTCAACTTCACAGGAGAGAACCCTGCTAACTTCATGCCCCCCAAGATTGAAATCTCAGGCATTGAGGCAAAGCGGGTGCCGCCACGGCCACATAAACTTAAACCTCGGGACATGAATGTTTTAACACCTTCAGGCTTCTGAAGCCGGTCGAGCTGTCCAGTGACAGCTCTGTTCATCAACTGTTGTCCTGTCTGCGTCTGATTTCTCATTTATTTTCCTACCTTCCTTTGTCCTCTCTGCCTCCCTGCAAATTGGCTGAGGCTGAGAGGAATGAGGACCACCTTGTAGTATTAATTCTCACCAGCCCCAGTGACATCACTGCACTGTTACCCCTCCTAGTGGGCCAACTAGGTGGATTGCAATTTTCTTCTAGTGCATATCATCCCTTTCCTATTTCTTCCAACTTGATGGTCCAAAATAAAACATCACATGAAGTAACATCATTTGTCATCAATTAAGATGGCACTGCTTTGTATTAGTATTGTTTGTCACATAAAGGGTGCATTGAATGCATTGCCTTGATGTCCTTGTTCTATTGTCAGTGATGGCAGCATGAGCTTGAAGTTGTTGAAATATCTTATCAGTCCTTAGCTCAAACTAATAACTTTTGCATTGCCTCATATACTAAAACTGACAAGCTATTTCAATTCCTAATTCTCAGTTGCCTCTTTTTTTTTTATTTCAACAAGCTCACAAATGTGTAGTTGTGTAGTGCTCTTCTCTGTTAGCATGCAGAGTATAGCGTAGTATGACTGATATTGTGCCTAAACTTACAGCGTGTTTGCTTTCTTGCCATCTAAGCTCAGCTTTTGTTTTGGTTTTTTATATGTGCAAGAGCATCTTATTTTACTGTGTGAGAAAGTATGACTGCTGAAGTGATTTTTTTTTTTGTATTATTATTTCAACTGAAGTGTTTTAAAATTGTTCTGCTTTAAATCAACAATTTTTCTTTCTAATAGTAGCTAGTATGTTAGTTTTATCACATTTTTATATTTCAGCACAATATTGTTTCAGCGTGCTATAAAAATACAAATTATTGAAGTGGTCATTTTCAATTGATCGTTTTTGGTGTGTGTCACAATACCTGCTGTTTTGAGAAGTTGATAAATTCCAAGTAAGTAATTGCACAAGGGAGATTGTCTCCCACTTACATCTGTAAATAAATCTGATATTAAGAAGCAGAAATGGTTTAGTGGTTGCTTTCTTTATGCAAAATGAAAATCATGGATGTGAAATATGTGTAAGTGCCCCGCTCCTTAAGTTTACTGTGCAGTCTACAGATAGCATATTAATACAGTTAAGGTGCAATATGTGAGAACTAAAACATTACTTTCATCCACCTACAATGCAGGACTGAGTTCCCTCCCATGACAGCTTAACAACCATTCGCACCTGGACTCACCTAGCCTTAGCAACCCACATGAAGGTCAGTCAGATCAACGACCTACAAGTGGCCCCAACGACTCTGAAAACTCACAGGTGTGTGATGACACTCCCACAAACTCCTGCCAACTCCCCTGCAGTTAGTAAGAACAGAGAAAATCTCTTGGATCAGAGTGGAAACATCTTCAGGAAACTGAGTCAAGTCCAGTTACCTACGATAAAGCATGTAGATATTTCCTTACATATTTATAGTTTTTGATAATCCCGCAGACCATAAATTGCGCAAAGTAAGCACAGTGAAATCAGAGCAATCTGCCATTTTGGGGGGTGTGGGTGTGATTCAGAGGCTCTTGGAACACATGAAAGACAGACATTCTTCATATATTTTCCTTGTAAAAAAAAAAAAGAGAGAGAAAAGAAAGAAAGAAAAATCCACTGGCACCAACCTGAATTTTCCATTGCACTGATACCAATGCATAAAGGTGAAATTTGACCCTTGTGCTGATAATGTGCAATGATTTTACAACCCTCAGTTACCACCATTGACCAGAAGATGGTGTAACAGGCTCAACATGGAATCACAGGGTTTCATGCGTTCCTATGATGTTATGTGTTTTTTTAACTGAGATAGGCTCTAGATTAAATTCACTGAAATCAAATAACGTATTCTATAAAGCGAGACAACTTTGCCCTAAATTAAAAGTGCGGTAGATAACGAGGAAATTAATTTTTGCCTGGCAGACATGAAAGGAGGGCTGTAATTTTGTCTGTTGACTAATCCACCAGGTCATCTACTGTGTAAACATAATATTAATAGACTTCTCCTACTGTGTCAGAGACGCTGATGATGTCGGAACAGCAATTATTATCAAGCAGAGCCGCACAATAGCCTACCGCCCAACCTCCTCCCTCCACATCAGAGCAAACATCCAGGCAGACACACAATGAGCCCACAGGTAGAAACAGCAGAGGGCAGAGTCCCTCCCCCCGCGGGCTCGCTCAGCCATGAACCAGGTGAGTTTACAGCCCTGTAAAAGCTCTCAGCAGTTACTGTCTGATGCTGTCTTCATTGTGTGTGTCTGTGTGTGAGTGAGTGTTAGTGTGGAGAGATAGGGCAGCAGTGTGTCTCTGTGTATGCTTGTGGTTTTAGAGCAGGGTGTGCCTGTTGCTCTCGTTTTAATTGCTGTCAGAAACAGACCATGGTGCAGATACACAGCATTTACATCGTACAGAATGAGTCCATGATGAATCTCTCTGTCTGTGCCTTGAGCTGAGTCCAAAACATCGCTTTCTTTCACATCAACATTTAAACTTTGATTTCAAATGATTCAGACATTAGCCGTAGCTCCCGAAGGAACCCCTTCTCTACTTAATTACAGGCCGCCGAGCGTCCACCTGTTTTTTTCAGGTGGTGCTACAGGGGTGAAGGTGAACATCAAATGAGAGAGGCGAGTCCGGACAGAGAGCTGTCAGTCAGAAGCTGGAGGTGGACGGTCGTTAGTGGCAAATACAGTGATGGATAGAGAGATAGGAGATGAAAGGCAGAAAGAGGATGGTGGCGTAGAGGACAGCGCAGCAACGGAAGAAAGAAACTTAGTACCAACACAGTCAACGCGACAAAACTTCTAGAACATGGCACATAAACAACTGTTCAGTGATGTGTCAGTAACAAAAAACTGTAGACACACCCACGGCAGTAAAGCAAAGACATGCGAAACAGTGGGTGGGGGAGTCTGGGAAGGACAGAAACAGAGAAATGGAGAGCAAAGGGTGGAGTGCCCCAGCAGCCATGACATAATACAGATGTCTCTCTTTCTCTCTCCCTCTCTCTCTCTCTCTGGGTCCAACATGACGTGGTCCCATCATGTGGCTCACTCACAGATGTGCGAATGATGGCAAGCGTCGCCCCACCAGAGTGACCGCGCACCAAAACAAACAGCAGAGCCTCATCTGCAGCCTCACACGACACGCTCACTTACTCATCCGTGTTTTGAAAGACCAGTCTGGCCGTATTCCTTCCTTAACAACCTCAAAACAGTGACTTTCAGTCCACAGACTGTATTTTAGCTCCTTTGCCCTCTATGACACAACTTCCCGGGTCTGGAAATACTGCCATGATGCCAGCAGCAGATTGCAAGAAACCACAAATATTTAAGAACTTTCAGAGCGGCTTGCTCCAGTGACCCAGCTTGTCAGTGATACAGTGCATGTTAATGAATGTGCTGTGGAGGAAGGTCAGCTTTGACGTACTTTAATCTCACACATGGAGGAGTGGCAGAAGCTCTTTGTGTCAAGGTGACTGGGTATCTTCAAGTACACAACACATCAGATACCTGAGCTGCACAAAGCGAAATCCTCGAAGGCTCCGGTGATGTTAAGCACATGTTCCTTTCTTCTTTGCCATCATTTAGATGTCGGATGCTAAAAAAGATCAAGACAAATTATGGACGGCGTTTAATTTCTGCCTCAGTCAAAACGACTAAAACGGGGGATGAAGGGATTTGTTGACATCAAGACTTTTATTAAACTCATCCGATGTGACTCAAGGAATACTGTTCCCAGATGGGTCAATGCTCTAAAACTCCATTCAAATTATGTTAAGACGTGTTTGTGATTCCCTTCCTCATCCTCTCACTCTCTCCCGGAGGCTATAGCGACAGGCAACCGCCATTACCTTGAATAAAATTACAGATTATGAAAACAGTTTTGCCATTTTTAGAGGTTTTGATTCGGAAAAGTTACATATTATATCTTTAAGTGACACTAAACGAAGCAGCTGGGACGATATAATAATAAAGACAGAAAAGACATTATTACTGGAATAACACTTCATTTACAGCAACTCCCAACTAGTGTGGCGAGCGTCACCAACCACAGCGATGACTCACGTCGTCTTTTTTTTTTTTTTTTTTTTAAAGGTAATTTGGTTATTCACACGATGACAAACAGCTGGTGATAAAACCCGACAGGGGATTTTAAGGGGGTCCCTTCTGACGTGTGCTGCCGCTGGGTGGGACTCGCTGTGTCGTATGTTACGCGAGCCGACTCCAGAAACACATCTGGGGCTGATTCACAGCACGCTGGCCTGGAGGTGAACCCACAGAGCCCAGAGGGACCCAAGCGAAGCCGATGGCTGCCTTCAGGTACTGTGTCCCGGATAAGTTAACATCAATCATTGCCCACTATACCTGGGGATAGGGTTACAGCTTTACGGCCATTAACACTGATGTAGGTCATGCACAAATCAAATCAGCGTGCTTGTGTTATGCAATTGAACGACTGCCGTATCTCATACATTGAAACGGCCTCTGTTACAGCTCTCAGCTTCTCCATGCTGCTGCAGAAGAAAGGTGTGAGGTCACTTTTTCACATATCAATTCAAAGTTTTCCTATAAAATTATATTTGTCACATGTGCAAAACCATTTGCTTAAAATACAGCATCATATCCTGAGCCGATCTCTTTTTCTATTTCCTACTGATTTAAAACTATCAGAAGCTTTTTTGAGTTGTACCCCAGATAAATCTTTAATATTACTTAATATTACCAGAGTGTTCATCGGCAGTGGTGGTTGTTTAACAATGAAGACAACATTCCCATTCTAATGATCCCATGCTATGTCTTTTGTTGCTATAGTTCTGATTGAGAGACCCCTAGAGGCAGAAATGTCATACTGTTCGTTTGACGTAGTCCGTTCCATTACATAGACACTAATATTCCAGTGTTCATCAGAATGCGCACCAGTAAGAATAAAAATGCCTCATGTTAACCCCTCAGACTTATCCAGTCCAGCCTGTGTGGTGGTGTAAATCTTTGATGTTAAAACCAACACAAAAATTAACATGTAAACCTTTAATCTGATTGTTTCTCTTTGATCAGAATAAAGATATTCTTTCTGCTCATGTGCGCCATGTGTGGGGGAAATATCAGCAGTGACATTTCCTGGAGACACAACTTATTTGTTGGAGGTCTTCTGGGAGTTAAAGAGTGTCGAAGGCCCCGTTGTTTGAAAGGCTCAAAACAACAAGTTGTTCAGACAAGACGAACAAAGCCGGAATCCACCTAACCACCAACCAAATCAAGAACCGCTGCAGAAGTTTGGTGACCTAATGGTGGAGCGATGCCTGGCAAACGTAACTTGCTCCGGTGTGGATGTGGGTCTGAGGCTCCTGTTCCTCCTCAAGAGGGCGGCGGCATTACGTTAACACTAACATCACAGCATCGGCTAGCGTTAGTTCAATAAACACGGAGGTGAAGCGTGTGTGGACGGACGCAAATGAATGAGTAAACTCAAGTCGCCTGCTCATCGCAGGGCCCTCACTGATGAGCAACGTGGGGCTCAGTATCTCGCACGAGGACACTTCAACATGCATTTCAGCCCAGCCCAGGATTTGAAACAGCAACCTTCCGATCACTAGTCGACCTGCTCTACCCCCCGAGCTAAATCAGAATGATTTTAATTGGACTGAAGAAATACTGTTGATGTAAACACAGCTGCTATTTGTTTTGTGCGTGTGTACTGTTTGTGTGTATGTGGAGAGGAAACACCTTAATGCACTACACAATGTTTCATCCGTGCGCTTGGTTTTGACTATTTTGCAGCTGGGGAAAAAACAATCAATTAATATACTGAGCTGAAAACGTTATCTGTTTCATGTAACTCGTGTCTCCAGCCTCTGGCCATCAGGCTTTGTGTGTCTCCGTGCTGTTCCTCAGGCATTCTCCTGCCATCCCCCACTGAGAAAGAGAGAGAGAAGCAGAGTGTGTTGTTGGGCCCTCATGCGCTGGCCGCCAGGGCCTAACATGAAACAGATGTGGAAAGGGAGATCCCCCCCCAACCTCCCTCCCACTACTACAACAAGGTCTGAGCAGTCAGCTGAAGGTGCTCAGCTTACTGGAGCCACATCCGGTTGATGCTTGAAACATTTGTTTAAAAGGTGCCAGTGTCGAACAACTCAAGAGAAAAATGCCAGAATCGGCCTGTATGCGCGTGTTCAAAAGTGAAAACAAGTGTGACGTGACTCATTTCTCGGATGTGCTGCTGTGAGAGATGAATTGGATATCCATGACCGAATTGTGTTGTGCAACTGACCAAAGTGCATGTAGCTTTATAAACTTCGACATGTCATCCAGGCTGTATTGTTTCCTTATTGAGTCCAGCCAGAGATTAAGGCGTCTCCATCCCCCATTTATATCAATGACTTGGATTACATATTACAACCACATATCACTCCTCGACTACCCTGGTCTGTCATTTCCTACCTTCTACTTTCTATAATGAATAGTTGATCGTTTTTTATTGGGTGAATGTGAAGAATGAACAGACTAGTGTTTATTTGTTTTTATGCGGTGTGGGTGTCCAGAGTTGTCCACCCTTTGTATTATCATGAAGGGGATCACTTCATTTTGAAAAAGTGGTGGAGATGTAAGGTCTTAGACATATGTGTGTTTTAACGGGGATCGGAATGGGGTCAGAGATGAAAATTAGGGTTTTGCATGGCGTACGAAACACGTTGACCATTGACTTTTCTTGGTGGATGCTATTTCTCCAGAACATGTTTGAGAAATCATGTGAAAACATCACAAGGACAAACCAGTTTCCCCGGTGTTAATGACACAGAGGATTAGAACTCTTTAGGGATCATTGAAACCAGTTTATCCAGATGTAACGTCATGAATGTTTCTGACATAGTTACTGCCCCAAGTTAATAACTTTCTATTAAATTACAACGTGGTAGTTGCAATTAGAGAGGATGAATCACAGCACGTACGCCCACAGGAATAGCTTGGCCCCTGATAAGGTCAGGTCAACGGGCCCCTGCCAAACCTGCTTCACTATCAACATCATTCCTTTTCTCAGAGGTGGTGGCGGCTCCTACACTGATGCTAGGGACTTGAATGTAACCTGGCTGAGAGGAGAAGAAGTTATAACTTATTATAAGTCGTTTGATCCTGATCTGTGTCGAAAGCAATTGCCAGCTCCCTTTTCTTTCTACCATGCACTTTATGACTTGTCATATTACGTACGTGTGAATGTTCCGTTGCTTTCAGTTTATGTGTTTTACCTACGTATGTGTGTGTTTTCTTTTCTTGTCTGTGTAAAGGGCAAAATTCCAGTTAATTGTGTGGAAAAGTACTGAAATGTGAGATTCATCTGCAGGCCCCAGTGTAACAAGGACATTTACTACAATACGACAGGAGAGGGAGGTTTCATTTATATGTTCGAAACAGGCTACAATTGAATAAAAGCAACAATAAATAAAGTCGTGTTGATAACATATAGTGAGTTTATTGGTTCAGAGCAAAATTTGCCTTTTGTTTATGGGATGCAACAAGCCCAAATAAAGCTTTTCCCCTCACACCCCTCTATAATCAGGTGGCCCTGAGCACAGGGCATTGAAGTCAAGTCAGAGTAGACCGCAGGAGTGAGAAGTCTCAACAGCTAAAAGTGTAGACGAATCAAAGTGTCCTTGATGAGCTGTAGCAAAGCGTGCCCATCATCTTATATCATCGTAGTAGTTAAGGAACTTTTGATCTTTGGGGTGGATCTCGTTGGATAACAAAGTCATGGTGCACACTCAATTATACCTATTAATCCCTTAAGCAGGGGAGGAATGTGGTTCTTTGGCTTCTGACACTGGCTCTCACTCACGCACATCCGAAGCACACCTAAACATATGCACTATCTATATAAAGATATATAAAGAAAGATCCTATAAACATATGTGTGTGGTCATCTTTATCGGTATGCAAATGCAGTATTTAAAAACAATACATGGGAAGAAACATGCAAAACAGTCATGCAGGTATTAAAACTGATATCCAGTGTATGTAAGTTTGTGTAGCGTCACTGCGGTGCGGAGCTGGGAAACCACGACAGATCGTACCTCTTCCGTACACACACAGCAGGCCACACTGAGCAGTCCGTCCCTGTTCTCTGACATCGTGTTCACATATGGGCTGATGTGGTTTTGACAAAGCAAGGTGAGGCGTGTGACTTGGCAAGACTCTCACACATTCCTCAAGCAGAGATGTGGACAGTTCGAGGACATGATGTGGATAGAGAGAGCACACCACCGCACCTCTAGTCTCTGATTCTTGTCTTGTGCCTGTCTTAGTCATATATATATTACTTTTTTTTAATTTATTCCACGTCTTCCTGCCTACACACCGTCTCACTCACCGTCTCTCTTCCTGTGTGTCAACTCAGCTGCCTGTGGCTGACCCTCCTACTGAGACACAGGCAGACGGAGATAAGCAGTGTCTCCGACTGTATCTCTGCCTCTCACTGACATCTTTCATGTTTTTATATGACTTCCAAGGTAGTTTATTTATTAATAATATTTATATTAGATTAGTTTATACAAGAATAAAATCTCCCTCAATATCTGTCTTTAGTTGCAGTGGCAATAAATCCATATACAACTGTTAGTTTCTATCAATAACGACGGCTCTAAATGTTGCCTGGCACCAGATCTGAGCTGCGGTCAGACCTTTGCACAGGGTGAAAACCTGAAGCAGTAGCAGCAATCAAGGTGATAAGCTTGAAAAAACTTAGGGTAAACGCAATGTCTCATAGCTGGAAAGCTGATACAGATGGTTCAGTGACCTGAAACACATCGTCACACTTTATCCTACAAATGTGAAACCGCCCTCTATCATCAGGTTCCTTCCCTGAATTTAGTATTTAAAGTGCTCAGGGGTTCTTTCAAGCTATTTTTGTTCTCCTGGATCGAAACGCACCATTTAATACCATCGGCCATGATGCAAATGAAGCAGGTATTATTTCCTGCTGGTAAATGCTGACAAGACAGAGATAACGACCAGAGGTCAGGAAAGCGAAAATACCCAAACAGCCCTGGTTCTCCATGCTATTCTGTAAGTCAGCGTTGCCGAAATCTTGGTGTCGTTTTGGGACGAAACCTCAGCCGAGACGAAAAGTATCGATTCAGCGGTTCAATCCTGCTTCCGCCGCTCCAGAAGCAAGAAACAAGGGTTAGATCATTTCTTTCATCCAAAATATGGAAACTGTTATTCACGTCTTCCTCACTGGTTGGTTACACTTTTGTTATTCTTTGCTGTCTGGCATCAGGAAAAAAAAAAAAAAAAAAAGAACAAAAAATCCCCCTCCCACCTCCAGCTCATCCAAAAACTCCGCTGCCAGGATTTTGACTCGAGCTGGTAGACCACATTACATCGACCCAGGCTTCCTCACACTACACCGGTTACATGGTGGTTTTAGAACTGATTTCAAGAGTTTATTGATTGCTTACAAAGCTCTGGCAGGCCTTGCCCCGAGTTATTTGCCAGATCTTTTATTGCTATATGTCCCTTCCTGCTCACTTGGATCTTCTGGTGTGTCACTCCTGGTCACTCCAACAGCAACATTTTTACACAAAGGTGATTGAGTCTTTGCAGCCCTAAGAGAGGGCTCAGAGACTTTGGCGGGACGTGCCTGAGTAGATCAGGGCTGCGAACTCGTCCTTCAAATCACTTTTAAAAACTCACTTTGTTTTTTTGTTTTTTTAATGGCCTTTCAGTGACTTATTTAATTTATGATGTTTCAGTTGGTTTTCCTCTGTGTGTTTTATCATCTAGTGTTTATGGCTTTTGGTCTGTTTTATTGTATTTGCGTTTCAGATGTGTTCAGTTTTTTATTGTTCTGCACTTTGTAACTGTGTTTTGAAAGGTGCGATATAAATTAAGTTTATAATTATTATATATACATCAGTAAATCTGTGTTATCCAGTCATGTGTAAAGTCAACAGTTGTGTCATCGCCATGTAAAGTCTACGTGGAATAAAGCCAGCTTATCTGAATGAGCTGTATCCGTTTGATGCCTGGGACTTCAATAAAACTGCTTTTCTGGTAATCATTTAACAGAAGTCTATAACAAAATAATGTTTTTATTGAATCATAAAATGCTTTCAGTTTAGAAACTTAGGCTTCCAGGGAAGAAAAGGTTTCAGAAAGCAACCCGTATGTCAGGATGGGAATAAGAGAGGTTAAAATTTCCAGGTAAGATTTCTGGCCTTCCTCATGCCACTTGAGATTAGCTCTTCCTTGTGAAATATTTTTTTACCCCACACAGCCAGCAGCAAAGTGGAATTAACAAAGAAGCTCCTCCTGACAAAGGCATGCATGGAGGTACGGGGCCCTTGATCTGTGTTCTCATCAGGAAATTAGAGGTGAATTATTTGGAACACTGAGTAACCGTAACACCAAGTGACTACTGAATGACCCTCAATCAAGGAGTGATAAGATGACCCCAAAAACAATGCCCCTTCCTGTTTTGGTGTGCAAAATGGCAGACCTGTCCCTGTCTGTAGTTGTATCTTGTGATTTAGGATTAATAATACTGCTGCATTAATATGTAAGGGGCATTTCACCGCTGTAGGAATTTAAGGTTTAACCCATTTCAACTACTGCATCATATTCTATAAGATCATCGTATGTTTATGGTCCTGTGAGATCCACAGTACCAACAAAGTCAGCTTCCCGAAAGATCAGATTGACCAACTGTTCTCTGTTTTGTGGCAACGCATTTTGCAGCTAATCTAATAGTTTATTCATCTTAAGAAGTCGGAGAACGTTCTCTATACATGAAGGAAATCTTCACGATTCAGTTGATATCAAACATTCAGAATCAACACATCTGGAGATCTTGGCTTCAACTGGACAGGGAGTATGGCAAATCACTCATACTCCAGTAACAAAAGATGCCGGACAAATGTATCCGAGTAAAAGGCTGCCGTTTTGACGCAATACAGGTATCAACACACACCTTGGAGACGTTTGTCTGAACCTGGAAGTGAAACAACCTCGATGCTTATGTAAACTAGGTAACTGCTGACATCTGATAACGATTTCTCAAATATGCTGTTTTACCTTGAAATCTGTCCGAATGTGCCTCCGGAGCTTCACTATCATCGTCCTTTCAGTGGCTGATCGATTGGGAAGCGGTAAAATGACAACAGTTCGCCAGATTAGGTTCATTTATACAACTTACCACCTGGAATACAGCAGCTTAACATTATCTCAGCATTCAAGTTTGGCCACTCTGAGCGGAAAAATAACCGCCATGTGAATAAATCTGAGTCTAATTGGGTAAACAAATGCTATACTTCTATATGTATTTATGTCATAATATTTCTGTTGCTAAGTTACACTTAATTGCACAGTACTACCCAAGAATGGGTGAGTACATACCGTGAATTCCTGAACGACTGCCTTAGTGACAACTATGCAAATTTCCACTTAAGGGGATATTATAAGGAAGTACTGCTTCGGTTGCTTTCCTTTTGCACATGACTCAGACAATGATCCGCGCTCTACCATGCCCCGAGCTGATCACACCACTTCATGAGCATGGTACGCACAACTTGAGTTTTATCTTATCATTTTCCATGGAATCTTTCTGAAACAACTCCCTGTCTCAAGCGCCAGAGTGGCAGGATCATTGTGGTCGTCCCTCTGTAATCTGTCGAGCCCACTGACGGCAGGAAGTTGACTCACTCAGGTCCACCAGAGTCCCGTTGACTAATGTGCTCAAACTGCACCGGCAAAGGTGGCAAAGTTTACTGTAGCCACCCTGTCTGGCTATCCTGTACTGTGCGACCCCTTCGAGACATTTGTGGATGTAATGAAGTACAATTACTGAAATCCCTCCGTCCCTTTATGTCAAAGAGCGGTGGGGACATAAGGCTTGAAAAGGGGGATCAGTATGAGGTCAGAGCAGGGACGCTGGAAGTCAGTCACAGTCGGTGGTGCTGAGAGATCAGTCCGTCTAAAGATGTCGTATCGAACGGTTTGCAACATGTGTGTTTTTGTTTTGTATTGATCTGAACCTCCTGGATGACTTACATCTTATAGTTATCAACGGACATGTATGACAGTTTGAAGAGCAGACAGGAAACGCAACCACCAAAATAGGTCAAAGCACCCACAGCAACTGCAGTCGACGACAGCGAGGACACCAAGAGGAAGAGAAATCCCCCAGGGTCCCTTATAAAATCGCTCAGTTTTGTGAGCAGTTGAGTCAGGAAAACTTTATGAAGCTGTTTTTGACTATTTCTTAATTATCTGGGCCTTCTTGGAGATTCAGCGAATGTTAAACAGGCAGGTGTTTCTCTTTTTGTATTAAGAGCAGTGTGTCTGATACAGAGATTCACAGAGGAGAGGAGCATATGTAACTTTTGTCACCATCACCAGAGACTCCAGACTGCAGTGCAGTTCGCACACTTGACTGAATAACCAGACAACAGTCACGCAACATACGGCCAAGAGATACTTCACATCAGATGGGCACTCAAATGGCCCTTTGGCCGAAAAACTGCATCATGGTGCATCAGAAGAGCTCCGCCTGCTAAATACTCAGCATAAAACAGACAATACCGTCCACCGACCAAGCAACAATGATCCATGAATCACATCCACAAATTCAACACCGCGTCAAGGGAACAATGCCGACATGAGATAGGTGTACCAGTGCATGTGAGTCAATTCTATCTACTAGCATGTCATCACTGAAGGCTATTCTTCAGGACATCGTTAACAAATGATGCTAAAAAGTGATGGGGTGGTGACATGTCCCCAGTGTTTACTGCTTTTGTGTTTCTGTTGGGTTCAGTTTTTTATTGTTCTGCGCTTTGTAACTGTGTTTTGGAAAGGCGCAATATAAATTAAGTTTTTAATTGTTATATATGCATCAGTAAATCTGTGTTATCCAGTCATGTGTAAGGTCAACAGTTTTAAGTCTTAGTTTTAAGTCTATGTGGAATAAATCCGACTCATCTGAATGTGCTGTGCCCGTCTGATGCCTGGGACTTCGATAAAACTGCTTTGCTGGTAATCATTTAACAGAAGTTTACAGTAAAATAGCATTTTTATTGAATCATAAAATGCTCTCAGTTCAAGGCCTCTACAGAAGTAGTCTAGGATATGTTCAGACATGACAAAGAAGCAGCCCAAATAAGTCAGGATGGGAATAAGAGAGGTGAGGTAAATATTTCCAAGTCAAATGTTAACAAATGACGCTAAAAAGTGATGGGGAGGGGACATTCCCAGGGTCCCCAAGTGCAATTATCACCATATGTACAAATCTGAGATACTTGGACTTTGCTTGAGTATTCCCCCTTTTGTACAGCGTTATACTTTCACTCCCCGACATCCCAGAGGCAGACACACCAGAGCACCAGATCTTTGGCAGAGTTCACAACCAAAAAGTCTGCCAGAGGAAAATGATCAGTGAAATCAAAAGTGACTGAGTGTAGAGTTACACAACACCCTTCACATTTAGACTGCTGCTGAATAATGCAGGCTCTGTGTACGTTTGTGGGGGGGAAAAAGTCAAATTGACAAAGAAGTCACGACCAAACCTTATTCAAAGAAAGAAAGAAAGATGAAGTGAACTATATTATCCTGCGTCTACAAAACTCTCGAAGCCCGATGACGTTAACAGGTGAGCTGACGAACAATTAAGTTAAACCGGTGGCTGTCAGCGTATGACATTGTAATACCTGGGAGGCAGCAGCGCTCTGCCGAGGAGGTGGGGCCGGCCGCCTCTCCAGGAAACACCTCTTAAATGAGAAGTGGGAGTGTGCAGCGGCTCTGTCTGGATTTAACACGGCGGAGGCAGAAGCATCACTCCAACCAGGAAAGTCGTTCTGTCACAGAAAGGTGTCCCAACAGCGACAACAACTTGAACC
The DNA here is from genome assembly GCA_030272975.1 of Sparidentex hasta. Taxonomy (NCBI): domain Eukaryota; kingdom Metazoa; phylum Chordata; class Actinopteri; order Spariformes; family Sparidae; genus Sparidentex; species Sparidentex hasta. The sequence continues at coordinate 44,060 of JARJLU010012420.1, read as the reverse complement.
ATGTGTGGTGAGTTCGGCTCTTTATCGACTACGTGTCTCTCTTTTTTTTTTTAATTCTCTTAAACTTGTTGGAAGGTGGGGGGTGCGCGTGTTACGCACGGTGCCGCCTGTCACGCGCGTAACCCTATACGACGCAGCCAGGGACTCTTGTCGTATCACGGCTGGTCTCGCCCGGTCGTTCCCGATCTCAGTGGTGGTTTTGGCGGTGATGGTTTGTTTTTGATTCAGGGCTGAAACGGTTAAACATGCGCGGCTGATCTCGGGTCTGTATGGATGCGCGGAGAGCTTTAAACTGCTACGTGTCAGTGCGCTCAGTCGCCAGACGACAGGACAAGTCCCGCCAGTTAGCTGTCAAGAGGGAGAAAAAGGAAGAAAAAAAAACCTCTTGATGCTGCTTGATGTCGCGCCGTCATGAAGTGGGACACAGCCGCCCAGCTGAAGGGGGACTTCCACAAGTAAAACAAACAAACAAACAAAAAAACACATTCGCCTTTTGACGGCCTCGCACGTCCCGATGGGGAGCAGAGACGTTTACGGCCGGGAGTCAATCTTTAACAGCACTTCGGCCTCTTGCTCGTGTCTGCGAGGAAGAGGCCAAGGCTGGTAGGGGGGAGTGTGCGGCCGCCTGCCTGCCTACCTGGATGATCCAACAGTGCGCGCAATGTGCGTCCGTCAATGGCCAGCTGTGTGCCTGCGGGAGCAAGAGAGCTGCCGGGAACATTCCGACACACACACACACACACACACACACACACACATACACACTCACTCATTGGCAGGTTTATAAAGACAACATATCCAACAGCCTCGCACTGTACACAGTTAATTTCAATGTAGTTTTCGGCTGGAGGAGTCCACTCAGTCGACTAATCGGTGGAGAGAAAATCAATTGCCGGTTGTTCGGATAACTGGTTGATCTGGTTGACTCAAGATGTTTAGAGGCTGGGAGTAATTAGTAGCTGGTATGCAGTTTGGACACTTGAGCAACTGGATTGGAACACCGCCCCTGTGCAAAGCAAAAGTGTCCAACGTTTTCTTACTTCAGCCTCTCAAATGTGAGAATTTGCTGCTTTCTTGCTCATCCCTGATGGCAAACGATGAGACTTTGGGTTTTGGACCGTTGGTTGGACGAGAAAAAGCAATCTGAAGGCGTCAGTTTGGGCTCTGGGAAACTTGTGATGAAAGACGAGTCAGCGTTATCGTCGAAAATGATCGTCAGATTACAGATAAGAGAGAATTGTTAGCTGCGATGCCATGTCTTGTGTTTGGTCCGGCCGGTTTGTGAGCTGTCATTCTTCTTCCACATAAGCACGTATAGGTGATGGGTAAAGATTACGGATGATAAAATAACACAGTCCCTCTTTGATCCTCCGCAATCATCTATCAGTGCCAAAACGTCTGTTTCGACTGTCTAACGACTGCTGGCCACAGTTTGTTCCAGTAGCCTCCATCTAAATTACATATTTATCTCATACACAAACATGTGATAATGCTGCCACTGTGCCCTCTGCAGTCGTGTAAACTCTGCGGACAAGGTTTGAGCATCTCAGAGGACTCAAGTTCTGTTTCTCTTTCTCCCTCTCTAAAAGGGATCTTTGCCTACCTGAATTACCGAGTGCCTCGCACCAGAAAGGAGATATTTGAGACACTGGTGAAGGGGCTGCAGAGGCTGGAGTACAGAGGGTACGATTCAGCAGGTAAGACACTTGGCTTCACAGCTCTGCCACGCATACACACTCACACACACACGCATACACGCACGCACACACACACACACACACACACCGTGCACAAAAGCTCATAGTGCTCCTTGGCAGCACCTGTGCGTCATGTCCTCCAAAAGTGAGACGTTTGGCTGCATTCAGAACGTTACTTATCGGTTCAAATCTGCCTGCTTATGGACATTTATAAGTGTGAAAAATGACAAACTGGTAGTGCAGCTGCGTCACACAGTGTGCCGGGTGGCACACGGACACACCTTAGAAAACAAAGTGGAGTCAGCTCGTAGGTGCATTCCTCGTAGGAGACACAATGATAGCTGAAAAAACTCCAGCGACCTCTCGCACAGATCAACATCCGGCCACATGGACATGCAATAATGCTCACACACACACTTTGTGTTTGTTCATCCTATTTGAGCAAGATGAAATCGCACAACTGAGAGCTCCTTTCATGGCTCCTATGCACACACACACTGACAAACACACACACACACACACACACACCCATGGCAACTCAAACGTAACGTACCAGCGTATTCAATCCTGGATCACATCAAATAATTCTCCTTCTTAATCTTTTTAGTGCCTTTAAAAGAAAATAAAAAATCTCATTAGAAAAGAATGTATTCCAATCCTGTCCTGCCCGTTTGCAGGTATCGCTGTCGATGGCTCCAACAAGACGACCACCGACATGAACGGCAACACCATCTGCTTGTTCAAGAAGAAGGGGAAGGTCAAGGCTCTGGATGAGGAGCTCTACAGTGAGTTTATGCACGTTTGATTCATGTTTCTCATGAAAGAACCATTGAAAGATATGTTCTTTTGCACGTCAATTTTAATGCATTGTCTTATTCTGCTGGTTTTTGTTTTTTCAAAATCATAATCCTTTATTTGTTTGAAGCAATTCTCAAGAAATCAACGGCTGCCCCCTCTTTGAACATCTTCTGCTGCATTTTTCAGTCTTTATAAATTCCCCGCATGCTCACGCTAGCACAGGGACCAAAGTTTTGCTCTCATGTTTTCACACCAGCAACTTGCATATTAATTCATGTATGAAGCAACTATGAGCCAGCATTCCTGAGAATCATGAATACTAATAAGTGAGTCGATCACTCGTGCATGTCGGGCAGCAAGAATTGATGGCACATCCCACATGAATCCGTGCTTTAAATCATCATGGGTCCTGCGTTACTTCATTATATGATTTGTTTCATGCGTCCAGAGAAAGACTCACTGGACCTGGACGAGGAGCTGTGCACACACTTTGGTATCGCTCACACTCGCTGGGCCACACACGGAGAGCCAAGCGCCGTCAACAGCCACCCTCACCGCTCCGACAAGGATAATGGTAACAATCACAACTGTACTTTCATGCTCACATACAGTACATAGGTAAACAGAGTATATAGAGCAGTTAGTTCTGTTGGCTGTTCCTGGATTTCAGTGAAACTAAGTTGCTTCATTTGGTCATCGGGGGGAAAAAAAGGAAATGCCACATTGATAGAACAAAGATCTGTCAGTCATTTGGAACAAAAGAAGCCTTTGAGATGTTTGTCTTTGCCCGGTGTTTCTCTGCAGCTCAAACTATTCCGTCATTAATGATTGACAGGGTTTTCCCGTACACAGCTGCGCTGTAAAGATCATCTAGATGCACATCAATAGAATGAATGAATGAATTGCTGACTATTTTGATAAAAAAAAACTGTTGGTCAGACAAAAAAAAAGCAATTTAAAGATGTCACTTGGAACAAAAGAAACATTCACAAAGTCTGGAAATTTTCCAGACTGAACGATTGATAATGGAAATAATCAGCAGATTAATTCATAATTATTCAATATATTCAAAACCTTTAGACAACCTTTTCCTGTGACTCGTATGTGGCAATTACATCTCAAAATAAGCGATTAGGATGATAAAATATAGGTTACATTAAAACTCCCTCACACACCTCTGCTCTAACTGCGTTGACCTTTTCACATCTTTGTTATTAGCGCACCATGTTCACAGGTGTGTCAGTAATGTACCTTGGCTTCAGACCAAGATATGTATGCTCATAAAAGTCCATAGTGTGACAGTCCATATCAGAGAAAAGTCTTGCTGAACTTAACTTATATGTGTATTATATCAGTTTATTAGTATAATATGTTTGGCCTAATATCACTAAGTTATCACTGATGATAACTTATCAATTGGTTCGTCTGTAGACCTTTTGCTTGTATATTTAGCTGCCATCACCTATCCTGCTCCACCAGGTCATTGTGGTGATACTGTATACGTGTCATTTTAGTTACTGCCTTGCCTACAGGCGTAAATGCCTACGTGCCATTGTTGAGAGCAACATTTTTACATAATAAAAAACCTGTTTGTCAGACATCTCTCTGATTTGACATATTGAGGTACGTGTAGCTCTATTTTAATCGTGTTCAGATCTTAAAACAATGTAAACGAATCCAGATGGGTATAATCAGGAGAGAACAAACAAGTGTTCTTTTAGACCAAGTATTTTACATTGAGCCCGTTTGTCTAATCTGTTCAACCTCACTGCCCTTTCTCAGAGTTTGTCGTCATCCACAATGGTATCATCACCAACTACAAAGAGCTGAAGGAGTACCTGGTAAGACATCCTCAGGAATTCTCCCTTTACAAACGCATGGAGTTGCACAGTGTTGTTCAGTGCCATTTTTAGACCAGCCCTGCAGGTAAATCTTGTTTTACTCTTGCAGCCAGCAGTGAGCCATAGTGTCACTGCCCTGCCACTCTGTGTGTCACAAAGATTAAATATAGCAAAGTGCCCTATGGTGACTAGTGTACAGGTTCGACAGGTTATATAGTTAAAGTAATGGGGAGCCTGTTACTTGTTTTGCATATTCAGCTGGATTTGTTTTTCCACTGCATATATAATTACTACAAATAGATGACCTATGAAACAACAGCAATGTATTAATGCATTTGCAAGAAGGCTAGAATTTTAAATAAATGAATCTCATTAGATAGATGGACGGAAAACAGATATAATAACTACTTGTAACATGTATGAGGAGGAACCAAAATCATCATGTGTTTTGTTTAGTCAGCCCAGCTGCTCGGGCAAAAGTAATTCTGGAATGGAATAAACAAACAAGGATAAAATATTAAGGAAAGGTGTTGTAGTAGGAGATGAATTCTTATTCATGGAGGGACACTTTCCATTAGGACAGCTGTTGTCTAACTTCACTGATGACATCTCTCCATACTATGTAGCTTGTTGTAAAACATTCAGTGTGAAATTACTTAATCCGCCCCTGTGTCTTGTCAAGTATTTTAAATGAGACTCATTATGCTTGGTAGTCTTTTAAATATGTCTATCTAAAGCGATGTGATGGTTTTCCGCCTCACCTGCCGCACCTGATAAAGCCTTTTAAATACATAATGGGCCTTCTCCGTGCGTATTAATGTGAACTGTATCTCGTGCCTCCCTCAGAAAACAAAGGGATATGAGTTTGAGTCGGAGACGGACACGGAGGTGATCCCCAAGCTGATCAAATATGTTTATGACAACCGAGAGGGTAACAGCGTCTCCTTCTCCACCCTGGTCGAGAGGGTCATTCAGCAACTGGTGAGTATCTCAAACACAGGGAAGCACGACTTACAACACCGACTGCTTCCGCCACAGAAACATACCAACCCTTTTAACAGCAGCCCAGGAAGTGTTAGCATGCTTATCTTTGTTTTCTTGGCCTGGCATCATTCTTTTTACGATTTCTAAGGGTAATTATCAATGGGTGAAGACCAGTGTACCTCTGGACACATTCCAACAATCCCTGCTGGGATGGACCTACAACCAATCAGTGCAGTGAAACGAGCGACACATGACTCCGGTGATCCTCTGTCAGACATCACATCAAACTTGCCCCACTTTAAATAAACGGTTGTGATGGACCCAAAACAAGCAAAACAAAGACGTGAAATGGCTGAGACAGAAAATCTGGCATATCTGCCAGAGCAAATGAAACATGAGTGCGGTCGATGCATCTGCTTCCCGGGCGATTGTTTTGTTGTCATATTACATAATGTGGGTTTTGCTTCTATTTCCTTCTTCTGTCAGTAAGACACACCACCATTTTTTAACCTTTGTTCTCCGTTTAGAAATGGAAACTTTTGGAGCCAGCTTCCTGGTGACTATGAAGTGCAGCATCATGTAGCTTAGCATCATAAAATGTGTCATGGACTGGTCATAAACACACGCACTCTCATTTCTTAATTCTGCAGTGGGTGAAACTGCTGAAATTTCCTGTCCATTAAAGCCCTGTGCACCATCACAAAAACAGTCTCTATAGCAACCGCATCACAAGTGACATCACCACTCGTAGAAACAGATTTTTTCGAGGTGAGATTAGGCAAGCCTCCCTTTTCCATTGTGCGACTTGTTCATGCTTCAGAGCTTCACAGATTTGGTTGGAGCGTTTTTTTTTTTTTTTTTCCCTCTGTCCTCGGAAGAGCACGGGAGGCGAAAGCAGCCATTTTTGATTTGGAGTAATGGGAACCAGGAGTCAGTCAGACCCCACAAACAGCCCCACGACCATGACACCCTCCCTTCCCCTCGCCTCGCTCTCCTCATGCTCTCCCCTCCCTCCTTCAACACCACGCATAAACACACTCATAGCCAACTAACCACCACGGGCAGCATTGCAGTCAGTGCTTTCGAAACACAGCTGATGTTATACAACAGAGGCCTTTTTCTCTTAAGCCCCCCCCCCAAACACTGACCAGCACCCCCACCACAGCGACCAAAACCCCACAGGAGCCAGAAGAAACATTTTATTGTGTTCGGAAAGTGTTTCTCTTAAAGGTTACATGCTTTCCAGGAACGCGGGACTGACTTAACCTTTACATTTTTCGCCTTCTATATTTTGAACAGTTTCTAGAGAAGGGTTCCTGCTTAAAACTTCGGCGTCTTTCATCAAGCTAATGTAAACTCAGCGTTTCCTCTGCTTCTTTCGTCCTCAGGAGGGGGCCTTCGCTCTGGTGTTCAAAAGCCGTCACTTCCCTGGAGAGGCCGTGGCCACCAGGTTAGTGTGCAGAAACACACAAACATACGCACACACACACAGTCACACACATGCACACACACACACAGATCTGACATTTCACTTCACATTTTAGTCGGGTGTATTTGCAGTGAGCCAGACTCATTGGAGTTGAGTCATCCTTACTGTTACCACTGTGAAGCAATCGCTAATATGATTCGGGGAGACTCCTTTGATTCAGTCATCGGGGCTTATCTGCTACCATCCATTACATGTGACATGTTCTGACTCTGGAACGTGCTTTTCCTATGATAAAGGGTGATTGGGCTGTTTTTTCGAGTGCATGTAATTCCCTGCATGCGTCAGGCCCGTCTGCGTCTTCGGACCCATGCAGAGAGGGGAGCAGAGCGGAGGTTGAATTCACGTTCCCCCTCTCCCTCCGGGGCCTCTGGCCTCTGGGCTGCTGGCCCTACGCCGCCTTCCCTGTGACTCATTAACGGGGAGACTAGAGAGTTTCCTGTTTCGTCTCCGGGAAAAAGACCCCTGCCAGAAAGACTCTTGGTTAATCACTTCTCATCATTTTATTTGACTCTGTATACCTTCCCTGGTTCAGTGAGCCGCTGGGAGCAGGTGAGAGGGAGACTGCTGGCACACAGGACTTGGAGGGGGAAAAAAAGAGGGAGGGCAGAAGGGCAATGAAATGAAGAGAGATAAGAGGGCATTTACCTGTGGTTTCCTGGCAGTGCCAGTGTCAGCACACACACTGCTGAAGATACCAAACTTTGTCATGTCACTTGTCCATCGGTTGCCTCTAGTTTCCGTATACTCTGATATCAGTGCATTGCACACCTTTGGCTAGACTCAATTCAGTATTGTGGTTGAATAGTTAGAATTGTCTCACAGGGAGGCTCAGAGAAAGAGGATGGATCTACTTCCCGACTCTGACTTTTTGCTCAGCTTTTCTTTCTTTACAATCTATTTTTCTTCCATTCCCTTTCTTTCCATCTTCCATTTCTTTGCGTCCCCTCCCTCCCTCAGGGTAAATATTGTACTGGATAGCGACCACATGTTTCTGTTTGCAAGCCTCCCTTTTTTCAAGTCCCACACCCCTTAAAACAACCAGCGGTCTTACGTCAGCGAAGCCGAGCACCACAGAGAGGCTGAGCAGAGAGAAAAAAGCGATCCAGACAGAGAAAGAAGGAGAGGCCCCTCTCGGACGCAGTTTCCCAACAGTTGCTGTCATAATAACTCAATAACATGAGTGTGTGAAGGTTTTATGTACCTTGAGGTTACCGGTTTCCTCATGCCCTCCTCCTTCACCTGTCAGATCTGCATGTGGGTGCACCTTCTCTCCCTCCACAGCCAATAGGAGAAGCCCACATGGAACAAGCAGCCAATGAGAGGAGGCAGTGAGGGATGTGGACGAATGGAGGATCAGTCTGCCGAATGGTTGAAGATTAGGGCAGTTTAGAGGAGATTTGGACTAATTGGTTTGATGTCTGAGCCCCTGTGTCTGCACAGAGACAAACTCAACCTCAGGATCGTGTGCAAAATGATGCAAAACTACTGTTAGAAAGATTTTATTTGAGGAAAAATTAATGGATGGAGGAAAAGAGAGGGTGTGCCAGGAAACTTGGAATAATACAGCTGGACTGGATGTGTGCTTCAGCATTCATACACACTTGTAGGAGTGTGTGTATCTGACATTGTTGTGTGTCTGCAAATCCTAATCCTCTCCTGTCTCACACCTCACTTTCTCTCCTCTCCTCTCTCCTCTTTGTCTCTTCCTCCCTCCATTCTCGACCCGGCAGGAGAGGAAGTCCGCTGCTCATTGGTGTGCGAAGCGAGCATGAGCAGTTGACCGAAAACATCCCCATCCAGTACAACAGTGGTGAGCTCTGTTCTACTCTCTCTATCTCTGCCATTACCCGCTTACACCGCACCCTAAATCTCTGCGTCAATGCACACTCGCACACGGACATACTGTAGGGAACACACATACACACAGATTTATACATAAGAGATCATGTTCATCGTCTAACAGTTAAAGTAAGCTAGACTTGTTCCTGCTGCCGATCAGCGTCAGTAAGTGTCTCTGAGCTGCATGCTGACACTCCAACAATCACGTTTTTAGTGACTTTCCAAATTGAGGGATTTTGGCTTCTGACGCCTTCTGAATCACAACAACAGCATGGAAGTATGGAAATTAAATGAAGAAACTACTTATGGACTCCTGACTGACCATGCTAAGAGGAAGTTATGAAATACTGCAGGGCACAGCTCAGTTTCTGCACTGTGCAAGAGCATTATTGCTGTGTGGAAACATGCTCCAAAACCATTTTAAAACACATCTGAAAAAGGATCAAGCAGGTCGACAATCCATTTGTCCATCTCTCAACAACTCCTGACTTGTCCAACCTGTTTATGGCTCTTGGCCCCATCGCCCAATCTCGCCTACTGGTGTCGTAACTCTTGAAAAAGTGTTGTGAATATATTGAACAAATCACAGTGTACATTTACCTTAACTTCATAATGTAGCTTACATCTAATTACATTTTTCATTACATGGTTTTAAATTTTATACATGTGATTAATTGATTTGTTCAAATAAAGAATGCTATCACTAGGTGCAATATGTAAGAATGGCCAACTGTCAAATTCATACTCCCAACAAACATGGCACACCACCAGAGCAATGGCTAACTGCTGCTACATTTAGCTGCCCTTAGCTAGTTAGCCTGGTTAGCTGTGAAGCTAATAGTTTGGACTGGGAGCTTTGGGACCAGTTAAGTGTTTGGGTTTACACAGCTAGCACATGAGCTTAGCTTTGGACTGGATTGGGCTAGCTGGTTAGCATGCTGACTTCAAAAGATATCGCAACACAACATATAGACAGGACAACATCAAAACTGCTATTGATTCACATGCTGGTGATTATTTTACATCATTTTTGAACGTTTTTCAGCTGAAGTTCTTACATATAGTATGGCCCCTTTAATTTGTGACAGAACAAAAAATTAAATGACCAACGTGTTGATGAGCAATGAGCAAGTGAGCAACACAGCACATGACATGAGCCCAGCAGAAACATCAGACAGGTCCCACCACCATGTTACAGTCTATATATCTTTAAATAACATGGTTACGGCTGATTACGATTACAAGTCTGCTGATTTCACATTTCTTTGCAATGCAAATCAACTGCAGAGTTACTATGGTTGGTAGTGTGACTTACTTCACAGTCTATACTTTTATTTCAGGAATAGACTCCAGGGGTCAAAACTCAAGCAACATTGGCCATTTACAGTAAAAATGCAACTTTATTGTTAGATCATGGCATTTTGGCTTGTGGCCTTTATCAGGGTCATCCTTTAAACACATGACAAACATTTAAATATGGTGGGTATGAAGCAAAAACATCATCAATATAAAGCCAAATATGAGATCATTGGGGTTTAAACCTGTCCAGCTCTGATTGAAACAAACATATATACAATACAAATACATATACATATACATATACATATACATAGATAGATAAACTTAGCCTGTTTAAATGTATTTTTTCATTTATTGCTGTTTGTATTATGTTTTATGATGCCCCTGATGAAGGCCACTACCTCAAACAGATTGAGGTTGTGACTACAAAGGTTGCTCTGACCTCTTCAGACTTTCTTTTCCTTCTCCACACAGACGTGGGTGGTGTGGTGCCAGAAACCCCCTTACTCTGCTTCTATTCAATCTCATCAAAACACCAAATAATCCTTAAACAGCCTGGCACTGTAGTTTTGAGCAAACTCAAACAGGAGTAAATATTTTTGAGTTCTATTTAGAGCCACTGAAACTGGTGAGTATTTACAGCAACAGGACTGTGTTTGAGGGGTCAAATCAAAATAAACTACAGTTGTTTTTTTGTTATTGTTTTTTTTACAATAATTGTGCTCCATGGAAGAGAGGATAGAGATAAATAAGGCTTTTACTGCACAGGTATATTTGTTAGAGGATAACTTATCATTAATGGGTATAACTAAAGGTGCTATAGGTTAAAGTAGTTTCCGATTAATCTACATGTGCAGAAAGTAGTCTTGCAGAGCAGACGTGCCTCCCATGAAATGAGCCTTTGTCTCTTTTTCCTCTCCTCTTGGAATACAGTGTTATACGTCTCCAACTACCGATTTTCTCAGATGTTCTGTAACAAATCCAGTGCTCTTGGCTAACTGTGAAAGTAATACAAGATGTTTTGCGGCTCTGTCATTTATTGTGCAATAGTTCTGTTTAAAAAGTTTCTTAGAAAGCCACTTGTGTTGCCAGGGATTTTTGTCTGTAGTTTAGAGGAAAATGATCCATTGGTTCTCAATCCCATGGTTTCCAGCGTTAAAGACAGAGCCCGAGAGTGTATGAGAGAGTTTGCGGAATCATGTGAGCAACGGCACTGTGTGTCTTGCTGCTCTTTCTTTGTCCCTACTTTGCATAAGACTGTGTTATCTGTTTACTTAAATTTTATGGTTCTCAATGGCTCAAGTGAGATCAGTCCAGAGTCCAGAGCGGAGTTAGGTGGTTTGGGGCCAGGAGGGAAACAAGCAGGGTGTGTCGTTTAATGGTTTAAAAAAAAACCTTTCAGTCCTCTCTTGCACTCTCCTTTCAAAAGACGTTATACAGTAACTTTGTTTCGATTATTACACATCCTCTTGAAAAGGGTTTTTGATGTTTAAACTATATAAATACTGTAATAAAATGACCAACTCAGAGCTTGTTGATTCTTCGGCAGGCCAGATTTATTGTTAACTCAAAAGATGATCCTCTTTGACCCTTTTTGCCAGCAATACCTGAGCATTTTTTTCTGTCACTGTGGATCTACTACAGACGTCATCCTTTCAGTTGGCAGTGTGTTGCCACTGTGAAATAATCTAAAAGATTTCCTTGAAATGGATAAGGTGGATAATGGAAAATAAATTTAAGTAGTAAATACATTTAGAAGAATCTAATTGCAAATAACATATAATGATGTTAAAGTGCTCGTGTGCCAGTTATTGTTACACACATCGGTGTTGTTCATTTGTCAACATGAGGCAATATGACATTAATTCTTTAAGTTAATTTAAATATTCTGTCTTGTGGGTATCGGCGGTTATCAGCTGAACGTTCCACCTCTATGATATCTTACCATAAAATCAGAATTTCACAACATGAAGACACCCAATTTCCACCGCAGTGACCCGACTGCATTTGGAAGTTAAGACAAAGAATTCAAGCGCTGAGCACATCTTGATTGTTTTAGTCATTCAAAGTCACTATGCGACCTCTGACCCCTGACCTCTGACTTCTGATCCTGTAGCTCACTTCAAGGAGGGAGTCCAGGAGAAGAACAGCCATAACCGGTCGGACTCCTTCAGTGGCATCAACTCTGTGGGGGATGGCAGAGCTGTGGAGTATTACTTTGCCTCCGACGCAAGGTGAGACATAAAATTGACTGTGCGGGACCACATTTTTAGAATTCTTATTCGTCATTGTAATGTCACTCTAAAGAATGTGCAAACATTTGCAAACAGTATATGTCCTGTCTGAACTCACAGTGCCATCATCGAGCACACGAACAAGGTGTTGTACATGGAGGATGACGACATCGCCGTGGTGAAGAGCGGGCAGCTCTCCATCCACAGGATGAGCCGGCTGGCGGGTGAGGATCCAGTGCGGGCGATCCAGACCCTGCAGATGGAGCTGCAGCAGATCATGAAAGGTCAGATAAAAAAAAGTCCAAAAGACGGTGTGTTATCCGGTGGATATGAGGGTGATACATTCATTTTATTGTAGTTTAGGTAACACTTTCTAAAAACCATCACTGATATAGCAAATGTATAGTTATTTAAACTTTAGTAAATAGTTATTTAACTGTTAACAAACAATAAATTGCTTCACAAACCGTTTACCAAGTAATAGTTTTTTGTACAGTTACAGTCATCTCTAAACACACTGATGATTATAAACTTTCATGTTGCTTAATAAATGGTTTTAAAGCATTTAATTGTTTGTTAATAGTGAAATAACGACTAACAGTTAACTGATCATAAATTTACTGTTTATAAATTATGGTTATTAGATAGTGTCACCATAGTAAAGCTTAGAAAAGCTCTCACAAATCCTACTGAGGGCCTTGAAAACAAACTTTTTGCATTCACCTACCATAGCAACTGTAGTTGGTAGACTTGTACTTGGTCGCCCCCTGCTGGCTGAAAGTGAAAACACAACCCTGCCTCAGCCGTCAGCCTCCTCCAACACAAAACCACAAACTCATCTCCACAATACCTGTTTTTGTAACATTCAGCATGTTCCCACATGTCACGAGGACGAGGAGTACTGACCATTAAATCTGATCTAAATAAATGCTCCTCCTCTTTACAGGCAACTTTGAATCCTTCATGCAGAAGGAGATCTTTGAGCAGCCGGAGTCGGTAGTCAACACCATGAGAGGACGGATTTGCTTCGACACCAACGCAGGTGAGCAGTGATCCCACAACCTGCCCAGCCTTTCGCATATGAAGGATGTGCCGAGCACCTAAACACCTTGAATCAATATTGGCAGAAACCATGACAGGACACAGGATCTGCAGTTTGTTCGTTTGAATGTGAAGTTTAACTAAAGACTAGAACTTTTATTTGCTTAAGCTCAGTCACCCATATCGCTCAGCACCAAACAGAGTAAACACCCCTCCTAATATACACTCATATGCATGTGAATGTGGAATGATTTCAAACACATGGACTTAATCAATGGTACCTGATGTATTTCCATAATATGCACAATGTACAGTATATGGAAGGTAACTTGGCACCTCTGCAGTAGCTATTAAAGAAGACCTGAAACATGAAGGGGATCGACTGTTTTAACTAATGTAACAATCTTCTGTTTTCCTCAGTGGTTCTCGGTGGACTGAAGGAACACCTGAAGGAAATCAAACGCTGCAAGAGACTGATCATGATTGGCTGTGGGACAAGCTTCCACGCTGCAGTGGCTGTGAGTGCAGCAATCAATAACAAGGATTAGCACGCTGACGAACGTTTCCTTAGAAAGATACAGTTACAGTAATTGTAAGACTAAACTGCTGCTTTTGTTTCCCTCATTTTCAGACCAGACAGATCCTCGAGGAGCTGACCGAGCTGCCTGTCATGGTGGAGCTGGCAAGCGACTTCCTTGACCGCAACACGCCTGTTTTCAGAGACGACGTTTGCTTCTTCATCAGCCAGTCAGGTGAGGACACCACGAAAAAAAAAAATGGAGACATAGAGGTCATTTTTTTGTTCCAAAGACAACTCTGACCACGAAACTGGCCTCAAACCCTAACCCTAACTTCACACACACTGTCAGGTCCTGTGTGAAATCTGTTTACAGTATCACCTGTCTATTTATTTTTTTCTGGTAACACTTCATTTTACAGGTCTGCGTGTGTGTGTTTGCTACTTGAAGGTTGATATGTCATGATCAACAGAAGTCAAACAGAAACCAACCACTTACCATGAAATAGCCAGACCCGTATGATGAAGTGTCACCTTTTTTCCCCTCCCGCATTGCCTGTAATTCTGCATTGTAAGAATTTCTTTTCATTCCCTCTATTTCCTCAGGAGAGACGGCCGACACCTTGATGGCATTACGCTACTGCAAGAGCCACAACGCTCTCACGGTCGGCATCACCAACACCGTGGGCAGTTCCATTTGTAGAGAGACAGACTGCGGAGTCCATGTCAACGCTGGGCCTGAGATAGGAGTAGCAAGCACCAAGGTATAGTTTATACCGTGCATCCTGTAGGTTTTTAACATCTTTTTAGAATCTGGCAACATCAGTATTCAAAATCGACTTAAATATAAAGCATCCAGCAGCATTATCAACACTTTGCACTCAGTTTCAAGAGAACATTGATGTTTTTAAAAGCTGTACGGTGATTTGTTAGATACACTGTTCAGCACAGCTTAGACTTACATAAGTGTCCCTTTATGTGTGTGATCCAGGCCTACACCAGCCAGTTTGTGGCTCTCATCATGTTTGCCCTGATGCTGAGCGAGGACAGGCTGTCCCTAAAGCCGAGAAGACTAGAGATCATCAACAGCCTCAGGGTGCTTCCAGGTCGGTCCGACAAACACCAGAAAATCACAATCACAGTCCGTCTCGACAGACCAGATTCTCACCCACTGACAAATAAAGCGGACAAGATCACATTCTCACTGTTACTTACCTTCTTCTCAACATCGCTCATTGTTCTTCTCTCTCAGAGCTCATCAAGAAGGTGTTGACCCTGGATGACAAGATCAAGGACATCGCCAACGAGCTGTATCAGCAAAGGTCTCTTCTGGTCATGGGCCGAGGTTTCCACTACGCCACCTGCTTAGAGGGGGCTCTGGTGAGTTGAGAATGGCACAATACGTCTGTCAAAACTTTCTTCTCTGAGAATAACATTAAAAAATGAGCGCAAAGAGGAAACATCTGATGAGATGATAGAGTTGGAATGTTTGTTGAACTTTTGTTACCCAGGATGATTTACTGAGGTTTTATTTGTATTGTTATAATGCAGAAAATCAAGGAGATCACTTACATGCACTCAGAGGGCATCTTGGCCGGCGAGCTGAAGCACGGTCCTCTGGCACTTATAGACAAAGACATGCCAGTCATCATGATCATCATGAGGGACGCCTGCTACACCAAGTGTCAGAATGCTCTGCAGCAAGTCACTGCCAGATCGGTAGGTCCTGAAAATACATATTCATATACATGTGGTAGAACTAAAACACGCTGGAGTCATTATAGTCATAGCATTATGACTGTTGTGTTGACAAAGCCGACGAACACTCAAGTCAAAGACAATCACCTATATATTTAGATTTTTATTCAAGTTAGGTTTGTAAGTTAACAATATAATTTCAGTCAGTTTTTGTTTGTTTAATAAGTCCAGTTTTCTATTTTACTGTTTAGGCACACTAAGTTTTAGTTTAGTTATAATTAACTATAATACATTTAAAACCCACACCTGGACACGTGCAGTTTTCACAAAATATAACAAGAAGACTTGACTAAGTAATGTCAATGTCACTCTCTCCATCAGGGTCGGCCCATCATCCTCTGTTGCCAGGACGACCCTGAGATGACTAAGAATGCCTACCAAACCATCGAGCTGCCGCAAACTGTCGACTGTCTGCAGGGCATCCTCACTGTCATCCCCCTGCAGCTCCTGTCCTTCCACTTGGCCGTCCTGCGAGGATTTGACGTAAGTAGTCGACACAGTTTTAACTGATTTTTGCTCTAGCACAGTCCAGTGTGTAGGATTTAAAAATGGGGAGACCTAATAAACAATGCATTATTGTTTAATATCAGGATGAAATTCTCATATTTAGATACTGTGGCTCACGTCTAAATGCAGGATTAGTTGCAATTGATTTAGAATACAACATCTGCCTCACTGTCATGGACATGAGTTTAATGATTTATCATCTGATTTTAAAAAGGTCAACAAATATTGCCTTATCGATATCACAATTATGCAGTGAAAATTAGAAAAGTAGTAAAGGTGTCGATACCCAAAACTTATTAGGAATATAACATTTAAATGCACACATGTTATAAAACGCCTATTGCTCGTGTAATTTGCAATGTAGTTGATTTAATTTGCGTAGGGTTTTGATCCTGTTGCGTCAGTTTTAATCCGCTGGGCAGTACAACCTGAAATGCTTAGTGAAAGTGTATGTAATTTTTATAAATAACAATGAATATGAAAGTATAATTTCGACATTTCAGTGGAATTTGATTTACATGCAGCACAGAGTCTATTTTCTGCCTGAGGTTAATTAATTATTTATACACTGTACCCTGGTTGTGGAGACCAGCTAACCAGGCGGCACTTTAATATCTGTATGTGTGTGGGCAGTTTTTTTTTTCAATTTGAAATGTTTCAGGGGCTAGGTTTCTCATACTGTTAATCATAAATGCGTAAAGCACATCTCTCCCAGTTATACTTCATATACAACGTGTGTACAGTCCTGATCGCAGGTCATTTATCTAAAAAACCTGCTTTTTCTATCTTTGCAGGTTGACTTTCCCAGAAACTTGGCCAAGTCTGTGACTGTGGAATAATTCTGTTTCACGAAGCACAGGAGAGAAGAAAGGAGGCTCATAGATTTACAGTGCAATTGTGCAAATGAAAGTTGTGTGTGTGTGTGTGTGTATGTGGGGCAGGTTGGGGTGAAGTAGGGGGCTATGTATGTGTGTGTGTGTACAGAGGGCGCGTGAGTGAGAGTAAGTGAAAAATGAAAGGAGGGAGGTATAGGGCACAATGACTTTTTAAAGAAAAAAAGAGAAATGTGAAGTCCGACCAATACACTGCTGAGGAAATGCCAGTGCCATTGAGGCCTAGTGGAATTACCTATGAAAACAACACTCACACATTCAAAGCAAGACGCCGTGCCTTTGTCTTATCTCAAGTTGAGCCAAAAACACACGCAGTGGGCTTGAGAAGCATTAATATCATGTCTTGAAGTGTTTACAGTTGTGCAATATGGAGACCAAATGTGCATTATGAATGTACACAATAATGAGTGTGAGATGATTCATTCTCTTTTTGTTGATTAATTTCTTATGTCTGTTGGGGCGTAGTTAACTCTCTTCGCCTCTTGGGAAATGTAGGAGTTTCAGCCTATTCCGGAGTGTTGTTTATTTTTATTTGTAGTTGCACATTCATGCCGTCACAGTGCCTTGAGGGCTGTCAACCCAAAACTTCCATATTATCAGCAACAGCAACCAGAAGGAACGTTTTAAAGTTTTACTTGATTCTTTTGAAATGTTTCTGCTCCATTTTATTGTTATTTTTAATTTAAAACATATTGTATGTGTATTCAGTTTAATGCAATGGCAGTCTACAACATCAGCTCATGGTGCCACATTTTTTTTTCAGATTATCTTTATACATATTGTTGTCATAGGGTGGAGCATTTAAGTAGACAAACATGAGAATTATTTAAAGAGCACTCATGCAACAAAAAAAAAGAAAAAAATGTACGCTGACTTTCAGTAATATTTTTGTTTTTTGCGGCCATTTGTATGGGTTTACGAAAGTGATAATATTCTGTATTTATCTGATTTTTATTTTATAGGGTTTAAGAGAGGGTTTGATTTATATGTTTAACTATGATTGTATTTTAAACTGGATGTTTTATAGACTCAAACAGGCACTATCAATCAATAAATAGATAAAGTATTATATTCTTTATAGTTTGCAGTTGCTTATTTCTTCTCACTTGTTACTATTTTGTTGTAGTTAAATCAGATTTTGGTGCCATATAACTAAGCATTGGATACTGTACACTACAAACACTTACACTTACGCATACACTTACACAACATACTATATTACAAATATGTGGTACAAGACTACATGGAGTACATATATATATATCATTCACTCATTCACATCATTCACTTCTCTACATTCTAAAAATGATTACAAGAATATACATTTTGAGGCAGTGGTGGAGCAAATAGTTAGAAAGAGCAGCTCTTTATCAAGTTTGACATTAAATATTGTTTAGATGTTAATATAGGCTATCACATAATATGATGGAGGCTATAATTTGTTCTATTGATACTTGATGAAGGCAATTTTTAATTTATAAATCAAAATGATTAGATTAAAACATTGAAATTAGGTTAAATAAAAGTCAAAAGGTAAAAAGTCATAATAATGAGAAGAAAAGTAATTGGTTTTGTCATAGTTATGACTATTTTTAATCATATAACAATGACTTACTATGATCATTTATCATAATTCATTCCATCATGAATTTTCTGTCTTTATCTGGCAGAGACGCTCTTCCAGAAGAACTGTCTTCCACGCAGAACTAAAAGTTTTGGCACACAGTTTTTGGGGGAAGACAAAATAAAGTTTGCGCCCACGTACACCATGCGTGATGACGTCAGTCGCAGGCTCGCTGGCTCTCCGCTTGTTGTGGCGTTCCCTTCCTCCGCACCCGTTCCTCCGTGCTGCTGCTGGAGTTAGCTAGGAACTGGAGGGGAGGTCTATCCGTCGTGACAGCCCGTTCTCCGAAACTTTTCCAAGTCTGGCTCCGGGCTGAGAGACGGAGCGAGTGTTTTACCTGTGTTTTCGATGCATGAGAGTGCCCTGGGGACGCTGAAGGGAGAAGGTAGGTCTGGCTCTGGCTGCTGCCGCTGCCGCCTCCTCTGTCGTCCGTTGGTCCGTCAGAGCTTTCAGTTGAGCCCCGGCCCGACTACCGCAGTGCTGCCGATAGAAGTGAAAAAGACGGGGAGTGTTAGCTCTAGGTAACTTTCTAAGATCTTAAGCCAGCTGTGAATTCTACCGACGCTTAGGTTAGTGTGAGTTAGGCTTTATATTCCAATGGTTTCTGACTGTTAACCGCCGAGTGCCAGCGGTGCTGCGGCCGCGGTGTGTCATCATAAACGGGTGACTTCATCATACCTCTGCATGCGTGTGTACGTGCGTGTGTGTGTGTCATTGTACTGTGCGGAAATAATATCTAAAATCTCAGTTTTACATCCACCCTATTTGTTAAAGGCTACCACCGGGTTGTCAGTACACGCAGCTGCCCCCATAGATCTAAGATGATGTAACTACAGCCAAATGAATGACATGTCTGTAGGCCGAGTAAAGCTCAGGTTTTAAAAACCAGTACAAAAAAACAGGTGTAGATGTGACGAGAGGCTAAACGCTACTGCTATATTCCACCTCCATCTAGTTCATTTGGCATGCTGTGTCAGAGGCTTGTCAACATGTCAGGCAGCATGTGTACAGGGATTAAGTCTGTCATGTCTGAAGTCTGAAACACGTCAGAGCATAAACATGGTGGGTTAGGGTAGAGTGGCATATATACACACAGCACAGGTCTCACATGAAAGGAAGCTGAGAGACAAGAGCGTCACATGTGGCACCGGCATCTCCCTCCATTAACTGCCTCCATCCTCCATCCTCTTAAAGAGGCTGGTCAGACATCTCTGGTGCAGCAGCAGCCGAGATGTAGATTTAGCTGTCCCTGTGTGTTTTGTAACTCTGCCACATCAGGATGAGATGCTGAGTCTTCGGGCCATGCTAATCTGACATCATAGCCAGCTCACTGACTCCAGTCCAGCTGCCAACCCAGAGCCAAGGCCACATCGGACCCCAAGGCTGGTCTGGACTGAGCTGGACAGTGGATGGGGATGGGGATGTTTGTGTGAAGGTCATTTCTTCTCTCAACAACTCGAGTGAAGTGGTGAAATTATTCAAATCACTTGCCTTTACAACTCCTTATTTTGAAGGAAGTGTATGCCATAGTAAGCGTGTGACAGACAGTGCAGCATTAAATCATGCAGCATCTTGCCATGCTTTTTCAACATAATGGTGAAGTTTTGATGTTGAAACTGTTCTCTTTCAGTTCTGCCTTTTGCTAGTTTACATTGGGTTGATCACCGAATGATGACACATGTTGCACAAATCTCAGTTCTCTAAGATACACTGAAGCCCATTTATTTAGTATCACACACACTATAAGATGAATCAGGGCTGCGCGACTAAGGAAAATGTGAGAATTGCACTTATTTGATTTGATTTATGGGTGACTGAAACTCAGTGGGTATCTTGGAAAAACATTTTAGCCCTTAATTATAGGGTTGGTAGTTCTATGCCAGGCACCCATTTCCCACGTGTGTCCTTAAGCAAGACAGTGAGCTCCAAATTGCAGATTTATGTGTATGCACAAATGTAATTGCTTTGGACAAAAGGATCTCAAATGAATGGGATTTACTTTGGGCTCTATGAACAAAACTTGCTTGACTTAAATGTTTTGTCATATTATTACCCATTTTAAGGAACACATGTATCTATATTTTGCTCTTAAACTTCAAACTACTAAACCAAAAAAGGAGTCATTCAAATGAAACATATTTTAATCTTTTGATTATAAAAGGAGAACTTTCTTCCTCTTCTCTTCTCTCACTTAGTGAAACATTAACAAAATTGGAGGGAGAGAGCAACCAGCTAGATTATTTTATGAATCTTTACCAGATTGTCTATGCAGTGAGAGTGACCTTGCTTGCAGCCTTAATGATGTTTGGGAAGAAGACTCTGGTTAATTACAATGTTCTCCTCACACACACTTAAACGTCTGTAACCGGTAACCCACAGTTTTGTTGTTAGTTAATATTGTGACTGATCAAGTTTATCTAATTGTTGAAGCCAAAAACACCCTTATTACACACACATTTGCCCGCCCTGTGCCTGGTATCTGCTGTTTTGTGGTGTTATGACGCTCAGTTGGTATGATTTCCTCCCCCTAATGATGTGTTTTGGATAATGGCCTTGAAGATTGCTGCATTAGCTGTATCATGATACTGTCATTACCGAGGTCAAGGAAAGCAATTGTGCAACTATTATAAATGGTATGAGCTGGTTTTGTCTAGTTCTATCTGTATATCCTGTTAGTCTTTGATAAGGAAGCATAATATGGTAAAGTCACATTGCATCATACTTATCTTATGGTTGCAATCATGATGATGAAATGTTTATCCAGGTCTGTACCAAACAAAAAAAATGTTTCCTCAAATCTGTACAACAAAATTTGCAGACCAAGACATTGCTGTAGCACTACAGTACTTCATTATAATGCTATTTTATCGCACATTGTATCTTTATCAGAAAGATGCAGCTTCTTGCAATTAGGATATTGCACTTTGCCATATTTTGCGAATTCGATGACATTTCAATTAATTCCGATTAATGCCCACAATGACCTAAATTTCCTTGGGGGCATAATCATTTTCACTAATCGAATCCCCTTTGAATTTGAACAAATTCCATAATGGCTGTTCGTCAGAATTTGTTAAAACAGGTGCCTGCTGCTGCTTTCTGTCTTGCTTTCCGAGCTTACATGCAAATTTCACCTTACTTCAATTGTTCCGTATCAGTGTCCGTATCTCTCTGCTGAGTAAATGGAACATTTAGCCGAGCCCGAGAGTCGTGCCTAGCTTGGCAGCAAGTGGTGGCTTGTGCATAAGCTGTATCTGCTGTCGTCGAAATGGGTTTTGGTTATGATTAATGACTCCTTCATGTTGTTCTTCAGCTTGATGTGTGTGTTGTGAATCAGAGCATGAGATGCCTGTGTGAAAAAATACTGGAGAAAAAAGTGCCACTGTTATCCAATGCAGCTTCCAGGCTAAAATAGCAGTGTGTATTTCCCTCAGAGGGAAATGTGTTGCAGGATATTTGCTGCACAAAGTGTTTGTGCGCTGTCTTGAATCCGTGGCCTAGAATTCATGCTGCCTGCTTTTATTCTAATTGAGCGCAGCCAAGGCTGTAGTATGTTGTTTTAGCTGCACCTGCATTTTAAACACGTGTAATGAAGAAGGAGAAGCTCTGCTTGCATGACATAATCAAAAAATCCATCAAATATATATCTGTCAGTACCATTCAGTCACTCAGTGGGGATATCTTTGAGGGGACCACAGGGAAGATGGAAGGAACACAGGAAAGGTCAGAAGAGTGAGGAAACAACAAAGGGATACAAAGCCAAGGAAAATGGAAAGAGTACAAGAAGCATGAAGGACGTAAAGGTCTTTACTGCTCTTCCCCTGTAGTGGGAGAGCCAGCTGGATTTACATGTGAGAAGGAGGAGGAAAAGCCAGGCAGGCGGAAGAAGAAAGTAGATAGAGATGAGAAGGATTCATTTTTTATTGAATTTTTTTTGAGTAAAGGTGCACCTGCAGACCCACACCCACTACAGCTGAAATTTGGTCAGCTTATCAAAAAGCAACACAAAAAGGGAAATGATGGCATGTTCAAGAGAGATTAAAAACCTGGACTTGTAAAAGAAGCAAAACAACCAACATAGGAAATAAACAAATATAACAAGGAGACAGAGAGAGAGACACTGTGGGATTGAAAACACAATCAAAAAACATACAGAAAACACAGTGGGAAATATCTTAACAGATGCATTTTGAATTAGAAGGGAAATCACTGCTGTCAAATTAACTGAGCGATGAGGGAAAGTGGGAAGGAGGACTGTATGTATTGTATGCTTCTGTGTGTGATTGTAGGGGGAGATTAAAGACTCAAATTCATTTTGAGTGTTTCGTAACAGCTGCATGATAAACATTATTTTTTTGTTTTACATTTTAAGAAATATTTCAGGCCAAGGACTCACTACTTCACATATTGTGCACACTTCTGTTGCTTTTTAAACAGGATCTACAATAACATGTCGTGCCATGTGTAAATAGGTTAGCAGCAATTGAAGCAAGGCAAATGTTAGGTGGGTTAAGCTCACCCTCTGCCATTTCTCTGGTGATTTCTGGGGTGGAGAGTATGTCAGTAGCTCCATAAGCTACAAAACAACTGTGACTCAAAGTAATGTACATAGCTTTGAGGTACAATTTCCATGGTATAGTAACCTTCTCTGAAAATATCACGGTTTTATGGTAAAATTGTATCTAGTATAAGGCAATTATTGTTATTGTTATTATCAGTTAAAATGACCCTTAAAGGAATGAAAACAGGCGGTTTCTGTGATTAAACAAACACTTTAGTATAATTTCAGAAACTATAATGTCCTGACAGACAAAAAAAGATAGAAACCTTTGAAAATTTGATACAAACACTTTTATTATATTTATATATATTTATATATTTGGTAACACATATATTGTAGAATGAAATATCTTCAAAATGGAGAAAAAAAAATTGTTCTGCATCTATTTCAGCCAGGTGCAGAGGAGAGAGCCAATTTTGATACCACATCAAACCTTAAAAATATATCATTACAACCCTACAGGTACTATTTCATTAGTTAACTTGATTTCTTTGCTGTCAAGTCATCAAAGGCTTTTGTGTAAAGGATTTTATTTGTTGAAAAGACATTTTCCAGAAAAAAAAATCTTATTTTTGAAAAAACTTTTGATCAAATGAATGGGATTTACTTTGGGCTCTATGAACAAAACTTGCTTGACTTAAATGTTTTGTCATATTATTACCCATTTTAAGGAACACATGTATCTATATTTTGCTCTTAAACTTCAAACTACTAAACCAAAAAAGGAGTCATTCAAATGAAACATATTTTAATCTTTTGATTATAAAAGGAGAACTTTCTTCCTCTTCTCTTCTCTCACTTAGTGAAACATTAACAAAATTGGAGGGAGAGAGCAACCAGCTAGATTATTTTATGAATCTTTACCAGATTGTCTATGCAGTGAGAGTGACCTTGCTTGCTATTTTTGAAAAAACTTTTGATGAAAACACTCTGCAACCACAAAATGCAATCATAACTCTTCCTGACCTCCTGCACTCACTGATATAGATGCTCACCCTCTGCACTTCTTTGTAGTGCTGTCAGTGTCAAAGCTGAGACTGACTAGCTTTACAATTCAACAGGGTAACATCTTGAGATGTTGTTCCGTCTCTCTGCGATCAAAACCTCAACCCTGCTGCGTCTGTCTTTTTAGCACTCTGGCCATGAGAACCAACAAGTTCTTGTGCCCTCACCGCCTGTCAAACAGAAAAGGGTAAAATATCAGACTGCATTTAACCTGTGGCTGTTTTCTGAAGGAATGACAAACAGACATGACTGCTCGCTGTTGCATAGCTACATAACTGTGTCTTCACCCACACACATACACACAAACCCTGGCCAAGAATACCAGTCCTCCTCCACTTCCTGCATGAGCAATCAATACTAACACCGACATATTTTTTATAAACACACAAACATATCACGTGACAACATGTATCAATTACCTTCTCTCATCTCATGCTGATAGCTGTGCCGATGCTTATGAAGCTGGATGCAGATCAAAGAATAATGAACACGCTCAAGCCTAATGCTGCCAGCATCAGTGTGTGTGCGTGCGTGCGTGTGTTATGTATGTGTTTACTGAGCATGAGTGTGTCAGCATGAGTTTAGAGCTGGCAGTGAGAGCCTCAGGAACCCCAAGCTGTCAGCTGCCTCTGTTCTCCACTACACACGCACACACACACACATACACATACACACAAACACCATTACATTTCCAACCTCGGCTCAAGCTCCAACCCACTGTTACCTCTGTCAGAAGAACAAACTGGCTGTGATAGATTGCTTGGCTTAAGCCAGGCCTGAAACTGAAGGGAGTGATGCCAGGGACTGACAGATGGAACCATATTAGGCCCTGCCATTCACCGTGGATCATTTTGAGTGATCCAGTTCCATCAGTGCAATAACCTCATCACAGTTGTTTCAGGTTTTTAATGTGCTTTAACTTGTGTATCCATTCTATTTGGGTCTTAATCTTTTTTTTTGTTTTTTCCCTCCTGCAGACAGTGCTGGTGGTCCTGACTGTTCAGCAGGATGAGTGAGGCGGAGGGGCAGTTCTACAGCGTTCAGGTGGGAGACTCCACCTTCACGGTACTCAAGCGCTACCAGCAGCTCCGCGCCATCGGCTCGGGGGCCCAGGGCATCGTCTGGTGAGAGGCTGTAGCTTCATTAGAATGTTAGTGGTTGTGTCACCATTGGCCCAGGGTGCTGTTAATTATCCTGACTTCCTCCTAATTACATAAACATGTTCGTCGCTGCATAAGTAAAGTCAACCTTTGTCCAGTTTGTGTTGGGCCCTACAAGGCAGATTTCACTACAGATGTGTTAACAGGAGGAAAATCATTTAGCTGCTTCATGCTTTCAGCATGCTGACTCACTGCAACGCATTTACAGTATGTTGTTAATGTTATAAGTTATACCTGTGCCTTTCCAACTATGACTATTCAAAATTAGAGATGCACAATATTGGATTTTTGTCAATATATTCCAACTAATTATTAGCGATGCCAAAACTGATGTGTGCACATATATTTTCACGTATATATTATACTTGCAGACACAGACACAATAATGCTGTTCAAAATGTGCACATTCACTTGGTAAAATTAGGAAACCACAACTGTTTGTGCCACATTCACATGATTAAATTGTCAGCTTATTGGCCTATCTTAATGCATATCTGCTGAAATGTTAATTTCAGGCAGATGCATTTTACCTATTCAAAAAGATGATACATGTCAAGATTTGGGTAGCTAGCTGCCAGTCAGACAACAGCTTTGCTCTGCAGGATGCATTTATTTTCTTCCTTGCTAACCTTTGCCTCCTTCTGTTCCCTCCTCCATACCATGTGTGACTAGCTCTGCTCTAGATACAGTCCTCGGTATCCCAGTGGCAGTGAAAAAGCTGTGTCGGCCCTTCCAGAACCAGACCCATGCTAAGCGTGCTTACAGGGAGCTGGTGCTGCTCAAATGTGTCAACCACAAAAATGTAAGACTTTAATTTAAAGAATAGGTTCACATGTAGTAGAAAACAATAGGCAGGTGCCCATGTGTGTTATCAGACAGCTTGGAAATCCTGCCTCCTCTTGATACTGGCCATTAAGAGAACTTTTTACTTACGTGATTCCAACATAAGCAATGGGGGACAGAGTCCTCTTTAGTGCAAAAATATGTTAAAAAGTTGTTGTTCGTATTCAGCAGTGTTAGTTATACAAATCAAGTGGGTATCACTCAATGTAACAATGGTAGCTTCATAATCCCCTCTTTGTGTTTCTGTGCTGATTTGTAAGGGAGGGAAGGCAATAGAAAGAGGGAATTTTATCTTATAAACACTGCAACTTTGAAAGAAACCCACTTGACTTGATGAAGTCCTACTACTAAAGAGTCATGTTAGCCTCAACTAAAGTTTGGATGTATTTTTGCATGGAAGGAGGACTTTCATCACTTACAGGCGGTTGGAAGTGAGTTTGGAAGGGATCTTAATGACCGGCATGAACAGGAAGAGCTGTAGCAGCAGCAAAAGTTGTTTCAGTGTTTATATCAGCGCCTGACCATTATTTTAAGTTGGACTTGAAAAGTATACTTTAATGTCAGCTCTTTTTCTTACCTTCTGAAATATGCACTACATGTTTGATACAGATATATGAAGTGCTGTATAATACCATAATAAAGCAGTTCAAAAAGTTTATTTAATAACTTCTGCAGACCAGTTTAAAGCTGCTGTCAGTCAAATTAAAATGTAGCTTGTATCCTCACATCTTCCCATTGTTTCATGAGCAAATTGAGACCTTTGAATGATATCCCTCTGTCTTTTATTTAACTGTTGTGATTCTCAGTAGGACTGCGATATGACTGGAAGCCAAACAAAAGGATGTTAATTGTCTGTCGAGATTAAAAATAAATAATGAAATAATGTAAAGAAAAAGCTGCAAGCTGCAATGAGAATGTAATTTCTCACACAGAGTGAGAGAATGTAGACAAACCCGCTTAGTGCTGTGGCCCCAGTTGGCTCGCTCTCCACAGTGAAGTGGAATAAGATGGGAGATACACAGAGTGGACTAATGGCCTGTCTCTCTGCTTGTAGATCATCCGTCTGATCAATGTTTTCACGCCTCAGAAGTCGCTGGAGGAATTCCAGGACCTGTGAGTGGCATTCAAGTAGTTTTTTTGCTGCAACAATCTACTCTGAGCTTTCTGTTGCTTCAGAGATTTAAGATGAAGTTGTTGCCTTTCTCTGTGATTTCTTCTTTTAAAGTGCCATCCCTCACTTACCTGTCAGCCTCTACTTCTCCCTTCTCTCTGTTTCTTTGCTTTGATTTCCTCTTTCTGTTTGGAACTTCTCCTTTATCAACTCCTTCTCTACATTTCTGCCTCTTATTTATGCCCAACTTAATTTCTTTCCACTTCTGCATCCTCTTTAAGGTATCTGGTGATGGAGTTGATGGATGCCAGCCTATGCCAGGTGATCCACATGGACCTGGACCATGAGAGGATGTCCTATCTGCTCTATCAGATCCTCTGTGGCATCAGGCACCTGCACTCTGCTGGCATCATCCACAGGGTAACAAGACAAGAAATAATTGACAGACAGTAATGTTTCTACATAAGAGTAACTTAATATCAGGCTGAGATGCAGCATTTCATTCCCTTCTCCAATTGAAAGTTTTCACTTTTGTTTTGTTGTCCAGATTTGTGTCCAAACCACCAGATGTCAGACTTTAAGCTGGTGTTATTTTGCTCATTGATTAGCCACATAGTGTTAGATTAAAGTATTTATTATTACCAAATGAAAACGGACATTCAAACATTACATTAGAGGTTTTGAAAGAATGTGGTGGTCTATAACACTTTTGGTCCAGTTGTTTAAATGCAACACCTTTCTCCAAAATGCCTGGCATCTATTCTTATTTTTCTGGGGCTGCTATCAATACAGAAATAAAATAGCAATGTTTGTGTGTGTGTATGTTTGTGATGGTCTCTCTCCTCAGGACCTGAAGCCCAGTAACATTGTGGTGAAGTCAGATTGCACTCTAAAGATCTTGGACTTTGGTCTGGCTAGGACAGCTTGCACTAACTTCATGATGACCCCCTATGTGGTGACCAGATACTACCGTGCCCCAGAGGTCATACTGGGCATGAAGTACAAGGAGAATGGTAAGGACAGACAAGCTCCAGTCATAAAACAATAGTCATAATCATATTTATATAATGGTGGCATGAAGTGAGAGGGATCTATGCAGGAGAAAAGTTCAAATGCCAAGATCACATTCTCATACAAGTCTAATGTGTCTTGCTACAATTGTTTATGAATTCAACATCAACAAAGTTATTGTGATCATTTATTTAATATGACCTTTTATAACAGTATAGTATATACACATCATATGCAAAGAAAACTAATTACAGACCATGGTGCAGAGGAAAGCATGAGGATTTTAAGGAACATTGTCATGATTTCATAGTTTATCTAACAGATTCAACTGTTTCCAGATGCAGCAGCATTTGAGTAAACAAAGAAAGCGTATCACAGCTGAACAGATGGTGCCGGCTGTTAAGAATAATCAGTTCACTTGTAAAATCACTCCCTGAAGTACACTGCTACAAGTCTTTAAACCAGTATCAGTCAGGCTCTAGCTGGTTATTAGGGATCCAGGCACTGCAGGTGCTAGAACCAGCTTGGAACAATTATTATTATTATTATTATTATTATTATTATTATTATTATTATTATTATTATTATTATTATTATTATTATTATTATTATTATTATTATTATCAGCATCATTATTATAGTAAATATTATTTTTATCCACTAAAAGTCTCACAACAGCAAACAGACTTGATGGACTTTAAAAACTCACAACACAGGCAAGACACACAGTGGGCTCTTACGCTCGGTGCAAAGCAGCACACAGTGCAGCGCAAGTGTCATTGCAAGTTTCAGCCTGATGCAGTTGTCATTTTCATGCCCAGCGCCCACTTTGTGAAAATAGCAAATGTACTTGTGCAATCTGTTTCCTGCTATTTAAGGGATGCATTAGACGCGCCTACAAAGGGCACCATTCATACACGCAATTCTATGATTTGAGAGGTTGCTTTCATTTTTATTTTTTTTTGTTTTTTTATTTCATGGACGCAGTAATAAATATCCTGGTACAATCAATCAGCAGAACTAAAAGTTAGTAAAAAAATCTCGAAATGAGTCAGGAGTCTAAAATAATCAATGAAGTTATCTGCTGTTCCTCATGCACACATATCTTTTCTGTTGCTCGAGGATCACTGCAAGCAATCGCATTAATATTTTCCTCATTAAAGACGTATTTCTACCCTCTCTTTGAATCCGTTTTTGATCAGGATGACACAGAGGGTCCAGCAGCTGAATGCTACTGTTTAATATGTGTCAGGCCCTGGCACACCTGTCTCTTAAAGGGAAGGGAAGACAACACTTTGTTTAGTTGGTTTGATGTATGTTCCACACAAAACACACCCATGACTGGTTCAGAGTCTTAGTACCACCTCTTTGCGCCATGCGCCACACTTTACGCCCAGATTATTTGCCATTTAACTAGCAAAATGCACAAACCCTGAACACACAAGCATGCTGCGCTGTAGACCATCTAAATAGGGCCCAGTGACTCTTACGCTTTAAAAATGCTTAATTGATCAATGCTGCTTGCAGCTATATTTAATTTTGCTTACTGATGATGACAATGTCTTTACAGTGCCACTACTCTGCTACAGTGGACCTGTGGTCAGTTGGATGCATAATGGCTGAAATGATCTCTCCTAAATCTTTTTTTATGGAAAGGATTCCTTCCTTAGGGGTCAAAGATGTTTTAAATCATGAGTAGTTTATGTAGTACATTAGAACAAGGATAAGAAACAGTAGTTTGATTAATAGCTTGCAGTTATTTATTTAACAGCTGCTAAAGCTTTCAATTTATGCTTCAAATTTGCATTTTTTTATAGTGTGTCATTTGTCTACAAAACAGTCATGTTGTTCGGGTCTTTTTGCAAGTAGCTTAAGTGCGAGGTAATGCATGAAACATTACTTAGAGGAAGGGTTACAAACAGGACGTAATCAAAACACTTGTGTATGGACTGGCCTCACAGGAAATAACATCCCTCTGTCCAGTTAAGAGTGTAACTTCCCACTTAGAGAAGTCAAAAAGAAAACCGTAGCCTGCCCAACATTTAAATGTATGATTTATACATTGTGTTTGTAGACAAGACCTAAAGTGATCTGTATGATCCAGAGATGTAAGTGGAGCACAGAGAACTTTCTGCTTCAGTGAAACTGAAATAGAGGGAAGAGTGGAGTTAATGGCTGTTTGCCAGATATACATTCTCTAAAGCAAACAGCCAGCTCAGAAGGAGAGAGAGAGAAACTACATCCTACTCGGCTAAGCGCACACAGAAAAAGTGATGAAGAGAGCAACAGCTGTGTAAACTGATAAGCAGCAGAGCTGCAGAGGCGAGGAGAAAGGCCTGGAAGGCTCCCGAGTCAGAGAGAGAAAAGAAAGCCAGCCTGAAGATGAGTATGATGAAAGCATCAGGCCACAGCTTGAGGATGGACAAAAATAACGTGAGGTAGTGCGCTGCATTTCAATGTTTATGGTTTAGATTTAAACCATGAAGCGTGGTGTTCATCTGTGCAGCATCCACTTGTCATTTTACTCTACTGCATATTTAGAGTCATATTATGTGGTTGATGTTATGAGATTATTATTTGATATCTGTGTGTGTATTTGTGTTTGTGTGTTCTCTGTTCCCAGTGGACATCTGGTCCGTGGGGTGTATCATGGGAGAGATGGTAAAAGGCAGCGTCATCTTCCAGGGAACCGACCGTATCCTTTTTCTGTTCTCATCATCTCTGTGCCACTCATTGTCCTTCCATCAAACCCCCATTTAGTACAAAGTATCTCATTCATCTTCACAATTTTCTTGACTTTTAATTCTCAGAGCACCTTTGTCTGTCACGACATTTTACTGTTACGCCCTCCAAAGATAATCTGTTGTATAGGATCATTCAAGATTCCCAGCACACCCTGATTTAAGCAGAGAGCCGCATGTTTTTCCTGCCCTTGTCCATGATTAATAACCTACAGAGTTTTAATGCCCTTAATTGATAGGGAAAACCAGATTGAAACAATTCAATTAATTTGCATTTATATTGGCCGCTTCTCTGTTTCTAATGTGTTTGATCATCTCTTCACTCACCAGCTCTTTTCAGTGCCGCTGTCCATTTGCGACTGAGTGGCTGAGAATGGATGCAGGGCGCAATGTGATTCTGTGATAGACTGCTTTTCATCAGAAGATGTTTTAGAATTTTATTGCAATTGTAAGCCTGCAGGCCCACAGACAGTGCATATCAGTATTTTTAGCAATGCTAGGGACGTGGTTCTGGGGACGTCAGTGTTACTGCCAGATGGATTGGCATGAAACGTATCATCAGTCTAGCACCATCATCAAGTTTACATTTCTCCATTGATTTGATTTAGGACCATACCTGCAGAACTAATAACATTACCACCAGCCTCAGTTGTACTTTGTGTTTTGTGCAAAATATTATTCCTGCTTAACATCATCCTGTCTGCAGGCTGATGTTAACATTTTGCTCAAAGAAACACTGTGCCTAAATACAAACTCAAACATCTGTTACCATGACTTACGGTTCTTCATTCTATTTTAACATGTTATCCAAAGTGCATCAATTTCATGCGTTTCTTTATTGATCGTGTGCCTAATCAAATAGTTTTCCTTAACAAGTGTGTTGTCCAGACATCGACCAGTGGAATAAGGTGATTGAGGTTCTGGGCACGCCCAGTCTGGAGTTTATGAACCGACTAATGGAGACCGTGAGGAACTATGTGATGAACAAGCCGCAGTATCCTGGCGTCAGCTTCGCAGAGCTTTTCCCTGACTGGGCCTTTCCTTCTGACTCAGAACATGACAAACTGAAGAGTAAGTGTTTTGCACACTATAATACACTTTCATAAGATGATTTCCAGATTTCAAGAGTTTTGAATGGCTTCTCGAGGACACTGCAATAATGTTTAAATTTTAGTGAACTGGAGGTATTTGTCTGCAGCATATCGATGAGACGTTTCTCAACAGACTGACGTTAGAAACTGAACCTCTTATTCACTCAGTCCTGGGGATCATCATGCAGGTCAAATGTTTCTGTGGCCTGATCCGGGACTTTTAGAGTCAGAGATCACATCACTGAAACCAGAGAGCAAAGCTTGACATTCAAATAGATGTTACCCAGCACTGTGAGAGGACGTAATCAGTTCTCATGAAGGTTGCTGAAATGAGGTGATGTCATGAGCCATTCTTTTCCATGGTAACACTGTCCTTCCTCTGTTGCCATAACAGCCGGTCAAGCACGAGACTTGCTGTCCAAAATGCTGGTCATTGATCCCGAATGCCGCATCTCCGTAGAAGAAGCCCTAAATCACCCGTACATCCATGTGTGGTACGACCCTGGAGAGGCCGATGCGGTGAGATAAACTGTGTCAATACTGGAACCTTTATCAATGCAACAGCTGTGTTCGACATTGCTGACATATTTAGTGCTCTTTGTTTCTCAGCCTCCTCCCCAGATTTCAGATAAGCAGCTGGAAGAGAGAGAGCACACCATTGAGCAATGGAAAGGTAGGATACACTGCCCTCTAGGGAAGGCTTACAGCAGTGCAGCTTAACCTATTTGGTTGAAGTCACAGGAAATCATGTCGCTCTATCAAGAATGTTTCCTCCAAATCTATGAGTAGATCTCCACTTGATGTGCTGTCCGAAGCTTTTGAGTTACAGCAGAAAATCTCCATTGTTTATTTTGACTAGTGAAAACCAATATGCCTGGAGAGTGTGAATGTTTCAATTAGGCACGAACCAAACCGTCATTGATGTGAAGGTTTATATGACAATACACAGCCATAGCAAACAGTGTAATGGTAGGAAGTGTAATGGTAGGGAGGAATCCCACAGCCCTGGAAAGTTGGTTTGTACTGAACACCGTGTTCTGTGTCTGAGGAATATATCTGCTCATGCCTCAAATGCACTGAATCGATTTGACAATTCTACAAAGGACAAAACAAAGTTTGTATTTCATTCTTTGTTTACAGCTGTGGTAGCTGTAACAGTAAAATATATGATATATGATATACATCACTGCTGTTTAATTTGAGAGAACGTAACTGTTGCTGAGGTGGACAAAATTACAGCAACTTCACTGAATTGTTTATTTTGTATCAGTTGTTGTAATTCATGATGGACATAAATGTCTCTTTTGTTTGTCTCTTGAAGAAATAGTCCTAGAAACATCATTTTGACAAATCTGATAAATGTTCATATTTCACCTGTTGATCATTTTTCTCTATGACACAACTGCTTAAAAGAAAAGGCTATGAAATATGGGAGAAAACAGTGCAGTGTGACCAGTTAATAGCAAATGGATGACGACAAGCTAATGGGCAGGACCACAGCTTATTAATACATATAAAACTACAGTCACAGTCTGAAATTTCCTGTGTCTTCTAAAGCTAACATGTTTTTCTACAGAGCTCATTTATGAAGAGGTGATTGACTGGGAGGAAAGGAACAAGAATGGACTGATGAAAGAAGACTGCTCAGGTACATGCATCGTCTTTATTACCTGTAATATTGGGCACCAAAATGCTTTAAAGTCTCTGAGCAAAACAAGCTTGAGATGACTGGTTTCCCGACAACTCTCTGAACTTGTATCTTCTGGTTCTCTCCGTGTATCATGTATCAGATGTGGTGTCAGGTTCAGCCTCTCAGTCCTCATCAGCCAACGACATCTCGTCCATGTCCACAGAGCAAACGTTGGCCTCGGACACAGACAGCAGCAGCATTGACACACTGACGGGGCCACTGGATGAGAGTCAGTGAACACATCCCACGGCCATGTGTCTGCTTGTTCCCCATTTACAATATCCAAACATCAACTATCACCTTTCTTTCTTCTCTTTACTCCCTCATACCCTCATTTTGTTTTCTGTTCTGTTTTTGATTGTTTTTTTGGTCCCTTTTTTATCCTGATTTTTCCTTCTTTTCTCTTAAACCTCAATGAAAAGGTCTATTTTTCTATTTTCTTTCTGTGTGATACGTTTATCTTGTTGATCCTCTTCAACTTCACACTTGGTGTTCGGACAGCTGGTCAAATGAGGTCAAAGCTCTCGCTATGGATATTGTTTAACTTGATCAAGTATGTATGATGTACGCATCCACATCGATTTTCAGGTTACCAGGAGTCGGTGGGGGGATTGTTGTTTGTTCTGTATGCCTGTATTTTAATAGTTTTATTTTTTTAGCAAATGTTAAGTTTAGACCAGAGGTTATTGTCATCCAATTAGAGCAGAACCGCACTGACATAAACCACAGCTGCCAGCTGCTCATGCATGTTATGCCAATACGAACAAAAGCTGACCATAAGTCGACCACGCTGACTTCTGATTTCCATCTGATGATCAGACTCCAGTCCAAAGTTTGATTGATCTTTTAGCTAGCTCGCAGTATTGCAGATCTCCACAATGGTGCTTTCTGCACAGTGTTTTTTGTTTTGTTTTGTTTTGTTTTTTACTTAATCAGCTGGAGTGATGTGGATTTTGAGCTTTTCCTCCTGAGAGCTAGGGGAAGCTGTGGTTGCAGTGTTACAGTTTTCTTTCCTGATATAACGTACTGTATGTAAAGATGTCATGATCTGACTCTCATAGTAGCTGTAGACCCACTACTAATAGATAAGGTGTGCTCGTTTTATAAGAAACCCAACATATCTGTCGAACCACATATTGCAATTACGCCCATTTGACACAAGGTACTGCCAAATTGAATATCAATGGGGAGATCATGTAATTTCAGGAGATGCATGTATTTATTTTTGTGTTCTTGCAGAATGTTGCACACAATCGTTGAGGCGCGTGTAAGTGAAGCCTCATGTCATAGCATTTCATCGACGAATCAGAGCTTCAACTGCTCCTTTCTAAACCATTCCATGAGTACTTGGACAGTCACAAAGTTAAACATGAATCAGACATCTTGTAGAACACATGTAAAAGCAGTAAAACAGAAATAAGAGTGTTTGACTTGCATGAAGGCACTAAAGATGCCAATAAGATACCGTAGTTTTTGTTCTAAAGAGAAATCCTTTCAGGTCAGTTCTACTTACAGTACCTTGATGTTTTTGGTTCTGAAAGCCTGTTTGATGCAGATGTTTCTTTGTTAGTTGTTTTATTGCCTTGTAAGCCTTTTGTGTGCGTGTGTGCGCGCGTATGTGTGTGTTATCAAAATGTACTGTGCAGCGCTCTCCTTCATTATCTCCTCTGAATCGTCCTTAAAGACAGCGGGTGCCTGGTTTTCAAAGGCAGCATCTGTGGAGGAAGTTGGCCCCTCAACAAAAAGCAGGATTAAAAAGAGGCTGTGACTGTGGAGTCCTGACTGAAAATCTGGACCTTGGAACTCGAGACGGAAACTTAAATGAACCTTGGAGCTGCTTTTTTGCAGAACTGATTGCACAGTGTGATGGACATGCAGAAATATGACACTATGGAGTCACTGAGGACTTGAAAGCACCATGTTGTACACTATAAGTTTGTTATTTTATAAACCATGACCTTATTATTTCAGTCATGCCTTAAACGACCAGAGGAGTGGCCAATTCACTCCCAAAAATCTTATCAGATATAAACTGAGCATTACAGAGCTCAGAACTTTTTGTGTGTTTACCATGTTTTTAAAAAAGAGAGAAAAACGCTCAATTGTATACACTGTACATCTCACGTTTTGTTGTTTGTTTCTTTTATTTTCAGAGATGTCCTGCGTGATTGCAATGACCACAATATAATCACTTGGCCAACATCATTTGCCCCTAAGTAACTAATAAAGTGGACATCAGTGATTCATTTTCTTTCAGTGATGTTGTTTTGTAGATTTCTCTGGAATAACTGTACATAAGTTCAAGGGTAAGTTTAAACATTAACGTGTGTTTACATGTATTAAGGAATACTACTGCATATGTGAAAAACACTAGTATGAAGCCTTTTGTGGCTCCAGAGAAAGCTGTACGTACTCTGACAAATTCCAGTCATTCCATTCAGTGATGTCACTCAGTGGCCAAGTTGCATTGTGGGTGATGTAGACATCTATGATCTGACATTCAACATCTAACGCTGTTGGACGGACAGTTTAAAAACAGTCAAACTCATACAGCAGAACTAGTGATGATGCTTTTTTTTTTTTTAATCCCACATCTCTCTTTTCAAAACCTGGTGCCTACATTACCCACAATGCAACTTGGCCACTGAGTGACATCACTGGAGGCAATTTATCAGATAACATGCGGCTTCTTCTGGAGCTAGAAATTGCTTTGTACCACTTTTTTCTCATATGCAGTATTCTGCCCAAGCCCTGTGAGAACACACTAATGTGTAAAATAGGTGGAGTTACCCTTTAGACTTTTTACAATGAGCAAAGGAAATATTCTTCTACAAGATCCTAACTAGAGTTTAAAGACTAATCAGTCTTCTGCCCTTTGTCCTTCACTTCTCATACGTTCATATTATCACACACAGTTCATACATTTTTCTTTCTCAAAAGCTCTTGACGATACATTCTGTCTTCTTGGCCTCATTGTTGAGCTCTCCGAAGGTGTCAAAGAACTGCTCCATCTCCTTCTGCAGAGTTGCATTGCGAAGTTCGGCTGCATTCCGGGCCCTTTCGGACTCCACGATCTTAGCCTGGACGACCCGGTACCACTGACGCTGGTGTGCGAGGTTTGTTTTCAACCGAACGACCTCCACCTGCAACTCTTCATTTTTCTGCTCTAGACTGATGAAGACACAAGGAAGGGGGGCATGTTTAAAAGGAGCAGGGTGAGACCTGCGTCAGGCTTCTCTGTCAATGAACAGGAGTGGGATCAGTGTTGGTTTGATGTTTTCCAGCCCAATAACACTTCAAAGTGTTGATAAATATGCAGCTTAAACTATTTTCCATTTCTGCCTGTCATGAAATAAAGAAGAAATAACACCTAAAATAACCAAAAAATATAGGTTTTATAACTTCTGCAACAAGCTCTGACATTATGCCAACTTAAAGTGTATGAAAAGGGAGGACAGAAGTATGCAATCCCATGATATAATAATGATGTTGTGGTGTTGCACGGAGGTTTCTGTGACAATGACAACACAGATTTGCAAAAGTAGTGTGTGTTCATGGGTGTATAATTAGATCAGATTAGATTCAACTTTATTGTTGTTGTGCACAGAACAAGAACAGAGACGACAGAATCCAGGTAGCATCTAACCAGAAAAAAGAAGCAGTAAAGTAAGTGTGCTCAGTATAAATAGTGCAGCAGATTATAGACAGATTCACCGTATGTACAGGAAGTAAACAGAGTTTAATCTGCCGTGGGAGGATAACGATGGTAATGATCATATCATTTCCACTCTTCAGAATGAATAATCAAATCAGAGTTTAGTTGAGTGATTGGGTGAGGCGCAAGACAAAATGATCCGGTCCATCATAATTTGAGATTTAATCCAGGAAATCATTGAAATATTCTTTAAATTTTAAAATACAATGGAGTCACCTTGACCTTACTTACCTTTTGTTACGAAATTAACATTTCTATTGCACCACAGAGGGGACACAAGTGTTTTTATTTGATCAAAAAAAAAATCTTAAATAATCATAACTCAGGTCATATGAGGCTGAATAAATGGTGGTAACCTCATCTCCCCGCCATATTTTAGATTGGAATCCATAGTATTTACACACATCTGATCTAATTAGTTTTTTTTGTGTGAGGTAGGGTGTGCCAGCCCAACCTCCAGCCCCGATGAGGTAGCTGCTTTTATCAAATCATTCACATGATGATATTCACAAATATCCAACCTTTATCCCACACAACCCAGGACTCGCCAATTGTTGGGGGGAAAAAAATGTCCAGTCTGGCAACACCGAGTGAGAAGAGAGGGTCGGTATATCCGGGATGAGGCAGAACAGGTGCTTGAGTTAAACTGTACAATCAAATCGAGCGATCTGTCACCCTCCTGTATGCTATATCAAGCTAAAAGAATTGTCATTTATTTCCCTCGTGTCCTTCCAACCAGCTCCGATGACCTTACACCGAGACTTGCTCTATCTATATCAGTAATAAATGAGGTATGTGTTGTGTCTAGGTCAGCAGCATGGCCCCTTAAATTAGCTCTCTTTCCAGCACCATGAGCTGTTCCTATAGGTCAACCACACACACACATACGCACACACACACAGGCTGTTCTATTAAAACCAAATGGCTATTTACAAATAGGAAACATCGTCAATTTATATGTGTGCTCAGTGGAAAAGCACAGTAAACAAGGTACATCTGCGTATTTAAAGGGGTGGGCAACGTGTGATGCACTGATCTCCACAGCAACAGAATGGAAGGGACTTAATCATTAATAACATTGACTCCCTGAGCTAAATATTGCAAATCGTGCGAGAATCTTTGGAAACTTTAAAAGGAATCTGATAACAGCTCTCCAGCGCTGTGAGCTAAACAGGAAACAGGGTGAAGCTCGGGGTCAACTGGGGCGCGGGAACGCTGTGTTCACTGGAAACACACCAAGGGCTGGAATAAAAGGCAAGTCAGTGAAGTGAAAGTTTAATACTGAAGCGCACATTTCATTTGTCTCCTACATGCTTAATCCAGTGTCTGCATGGCGATTAGGTGCACTACGTGGTCTGGGAATACAAGACAAAACAACAATACCTGACAATCCGTTCCTCGTACTCCTCCCTCTGCCTGACTATCTGCTGCTGGAGGCTGGTGAGGAGGCTGCGGAGGGCACTAGCAGAGGGATCAGCCAGGGGTACGGGAGGGGGCACCCTGGGAGACCAGGATGGCTGCTCTGGGTGCTGAGCTCCAGCTGGGGGCCACAGAGCCTGGCACTCAGTTTGGGATAGCTGAGGGGAACTCGCCGCGAGATGCTGCCGAGGAGGGGACGGCTTAAGGCGCAGCATCGGGTCCCCCCGTTTAAATCCACAGGAGCCCGAGTCCAGCTCTGGCTCCTGCTTCTTGGCTTGGTCTGGATTCTGGTCCTGGTTGCTGGAACCGCTTTCAGCGAGGATGATCTCACAGGAGGACCAGGAACTCTTGTCCTCACTCACTCCCTCGTCGTCCATCAGTCCCTGCATGTGCTCAGGCGCCCATGCTCGGTACATCTGCTCCTGCAGGTGCTCCGGGAGGCTCGTCTCCATGTCCTCTTGGAGGCCGTCAGGGGTGACAGCATCAGGGAGGTTGTCATACAGAGAGAGAGCGCTCCTGTGCTCCTCGCTCTGCGGTGGATTTGGGCTCTGGTTCATGTGGGCTCTGTCCTCGACTCCCCAGCTGCTGCCTCCCTGCTCTCCTCCTCTCTCCCCTCCTCTTGTCCTGTTAACGCCTGGATCCAGCTCTGCTTCCCAGGCCTGTCTTCCCAGGCCTCCTCTCCAGCTGCAGTAGCTGTGATCTGGCCAGGCGCCAGTCCCTCTTCCCCCACTGACCAGTGTGGGAACCTCAGCTGGGGCCAGACCAGGCAGAGGGCTGCAGGGCCCTGGGAGTCTGGTTACAGCCGGGCACACAACTCTACTCTCCATTTCCTTTTCCCTGGCCCTCCCTCGCTGGGCAAAAGGTGGGCAGTTGTCGTACAGGGGGTCCGTTGAACAGGAGCTGGCTGTGGTGGGGGTCTCAGTGGGAAGACAGTGCAGCTCCATGATCCAACCCAGCACATGGGGGGGTGCTGAGAGCCTTAGATAACTGCCCACCCCTCCTCTGCCTGCTGTAACTTGGGATTCAAGCCTTGGATTGTGGATTTGTCAGCGTGGTGCCGAGCAAGCGCCATGTGCTGATGTGTCGTGGGGAGAGCAAGGTGCAGGAGCCCTCCTCCCCTTTAGCTGGCTCTCTGCTGTGAGGCTGCTGCCTAACGGCAGACAGGTTGCAGTCTATGTGTGTGTGCGTGCGTCTTTAAGCAGGACTGACATCAGCTGTTACTTTAGCAGAGCTTCTGAGGGAGGGACCAGGGTGTAATATAGTCTGGCTCATTCCTAAAGACAGTCACGCATAGCTGCAACCACAGAAATAGACAGTGGCCATGAGCACAAAGTGTGAAGCACACACAATGACGCCCATAATCTGCACACAACGCTTGCGCAGTGAAATCTGACGAAAACACAGCAAAGTTAATGATCTGATTTGATACAAGACTCTTAACATTTAAAGAAATGCCACATTGCTGATTAATGAGTAGTCTTTGCATTGGTCTTTTCCCCTCGGCTGCGTCATTGATTTTCCTTCTCTGTTTTAATGCACTCACTCTGCATTAACGCTGTCGGATGTGTTAACAGCCAAGTGCTGGTACTGCAGACAGAAGTTCACCGCCCAGAGTGCAAATACGGCTGAGGGCAGCTCAGCACCAGGCGAGTGAAATACGTTCACCAAACAGGACGAGGTGACAAATCTTCAGGGATAGGTAGTGATATGTTACCTGCGTGAGGGATTATGTAATCAGATTACAAAAACAATTGTCATCAGCCTGACTGCATTTGAAAATGTATGATTACATTAGATTTCCATTGTCACGGATTAATTGATTACATTTTTCATTATGTCTCTAAAATATGGAATTATAACAGTTTGGACTGGATTGCCTTTGGAATCATAATTATATTTTATTGTTTTTTAATGATGATAAAAGGGGTTTTTCTTTATTTTAATCAACTCCGCCGAGGAGGTTGTGTTTTCACCCGTGTCTTTTGTTTGTTGGTTGGTTTGTGACTACACAAATACTACAGAACAGATTTCTTCAAAACTTAACTTTTGGTAAACTGACGGATCAGGAAACTTTTTTAATTTTACATTTTTTGAACATTATGAGATAAACATTGATAAAAGCTCTCAGTCAGTGCTGTATTGCAGGCAACCAGACTTGTTTGAGTTTCTTGAAGATGTTTCACCTCTCATCCCAGAGGCCTCCTCAGTTCTATCTAACTGGGAGTTGCCACTTGTGGGTTGTTGATCCGACCAACCTTCAGAGTTTGTTATTTTCATCAAGGATCTTGATGTAAAATGTCAGGCATCTTGACTGTTGGGCCTTGGCAGAGGTACGAGCTCTCCTGTGTAATATGAATATTTTGCGTTACAAGAGCAAAAATCACAATGTGGCCTTTTGATTAAGACACAACAGAAAGAGACAGCATCCCACATGTTCTGAAAACACTGCACACTTGTACAGGCAGTGTTTTGTAAGGCGAATCTGATTTGACTGAATGTAAATGCTGAATATGCAAAATGCATCTTATTTGAAATAAATCTTCTGAGATGCCTGAAGGGGGAAAAAAAGGATATTTGTGAAACAAAATAGTTGTTGTTGTTCATTTTATAGTAAGAAGGAAAAATTTCAGTGTTTGATTTTGAAGTAATCCGAGATTAATTCCAAGATTGCATTGTTTGTAATCCAATGTATTACATTACAATTACAAATATTGGCATGCATGTTGTATTCAGCAACAGAAAACATTTCAATCTAATTGGACCCAACCCTGCAGATCATAGTGACACCTCGTATACAACCACATCAGAGTTAGCAGATTTGATTCACGCTGTGGGAAAAATGTGCCTGATGTTCTGTTCGGTTCCTGTCTTGTTTCAGGGAAACAAGTGAAGGACACGAAGGGATGACAGGAGGATTCTTCAGGAGAGGGAGAAAAAATGGGAAAAAATGGGAACTGGCTAAATGTTATCAGACACACACGCGCGCGCACACACACACACACACCAAGTGTCATGGTCAACCACAAGGTGGAGCTGTTGACAGCAGTATGAGAAGATGTGCTCTACATGGGCGGTGTACACTGCAATCATTCAAGACATCTTGAAGACAAGGATGATGCATCAGAGCTGTAATATTCAGACAAATATGATTTGGTCAAGTGGTTTAATATATTCTTATGTCTAAGATGATTATTTTGTGCACTCTTTCACTCACATGCATTCGTCTTCAATCAGATGTTAAGTGACCTATGGTTCAATCCAAAGACTCCTGTAAGACTAGCAGGGACAGTTAGTTGGTTGTTTGAGCCTTATAAAGATCTGTTAAGACCTATTGATTGTTTTATATCTATTTATCTATTCATATTCATTTACTTATATATATATAGCTATTTTACTGTATATATGTATATGTAACAGTGTTGTGTGTGTGACATGGAGCTTCAATTTCCCAGAGGGAACCTCCCAAAATTTATCAATAAAGTCGTCTAAGTCTAAGTCTATCAAAGGCACTTCCTCTTGATCAGGGGAAATTTCCACTCAGGCACTTTGTCCTGAAATCACCTTCAGGTAAACGGCTGAATATGGTAAAGAGGAAGTGATGTTTCTCAAACGTTTGTTTATCTAGTCATGATGCTGATTAGATCTCAGGTCAAAAACTAACAGGGACGCTCTTGATCTCCCAAAAAATCGTTTATTTCTTTTTTTTAATCCTGCTATAAATGATAACAGCTCACGTGCACAAATTATTGTCTTAAAGGATAAGTTCACCCAAAAAAGTCTTTCCAAGCACCCTCAGTTGAACGTCAGGTGAAGAGTATTTCTTGAGCTACAGGGAAGATTTCTGCTCTTAAAGGGGGTATGAATAATGTCTCTGAAATGAAACTGGGATCTCTGGGCTTCCGGAGATGTGTGGAGCCTTTTTTGCTTTATTTACATTTTAACACAAGTC
Organism: Sparidentex hasta; assembly: GCA_030272975.1. NCBI lineage: Eukaryota > Metazoa > Chordata > Actinopteri > Spariformes > Sparidae > Sparidentex > Sparidentex hasta. The sequence goes on along the minus strand of JARJLU010012420.1, from coordinate 1,243 downwards.
CCCATCTGCTTCAGTTGTCGAGGAGCACACTGCAACACAGTTCTACATTGAGGCTCCATAAATACTTTGAAATGTCACCTGACCTTCCATTGGCATGAGGGTAACCATTCCGCTGTTTTCATTTTTGGATGAATTGATCCTTTAATAAACTATAGAATATGGGACCTATTTTGATCATCATAAATGGGCCATTGATGTTGTTAAAACATTTGCTGGTCATATTTATGTTCATTTACATGACTAGATTTATGAATGCGTGGCTTTTCTTTGTGCTTATTGCTACTTGAGTCATTGCTACTTAAGGAAAGAATTTGAGTGTTTCTTCCACAGCTGCTTGCGACTACTTGTTTTTGAGAGTGCTGATTAACTCTACGTAACTGAGTGCTCCACCAGAGCCTTGGAGTGTCACTGCAGTGCTTCACGAATGAAGGACGCTGCAAACGTCATTCCTGCACGAGCACATTAAGCAGTCAGTTGTCCGTCAAACACTGATAAAACTCCGCTCGTATCTGCCCTATGTAAATGCGCACTGCGCCCTTCAAGGCCGCACAGACAGACGAGGAATCCCAATTTTTTCTTTATCTGTTCGTAGACATACATTGCCGGATCTGAATGTGTGCAGAGTTTCCTCCCTGTGCTTCTCTGACCTAACGCAGAAAGATGCTGTTATGAATATGTGGAAATTTTTGTTGCAGCGCTCAAGGCAAGACCAAAACAAGAAAAAAAACACTGAAATGTCCCCTCTGAGACGCCGTAAAAGAAAACAACCAGTTGTGCTTTAATCTCTTGTCCCTCTGAGGCTTTGCCCTGACCTCCATCTGTCATTGAACAAATGACAGACGACCTCGCCATCTTAACCCCCGCCTCCTCGCCCAGACACCCCCCGTGACTTATCACAGCTGGATCTCCACCATGCAGAGGTTAAGCTTCTTCCAAGACCCCTTTTCGCCCACCACCCCACCCACCATCCCTCCCCTCTCCTTCGTTCCCTCTCCACTTCCGGTACATCTGCGTAGTTGTTTGTAGCCATGACGACAGAATCCATGGCAACACAGATCCCCATGGTTCTAAATAATAAAGGTGGATGGATGGAGGAGGGAGGAGGGAGGAAGGTCTCTGTGGCTATTTTAGCAAGTGTCTCGATGGAGAGTAATTGAGGAGGGCCCTTGTTAACAAGAGACCGGGTCTGCCTAACAGGAGAAGCTCCCACAGCTAACTTCTCTCAGAACTGCTGGGGAAGGTG